>VMDO01005374.1:67078-112719 GCA_007922755.1 Pedetes capensis | reverse complement strand
AAATGCAGGGCAGTTCTGTGTCTGCTGTTTTGATTTTGAAGAAACAGCAATGCTTTCCTATTTGTCTTGCTTGTGTTCTAGAATATTTACTTTATGACTAATAGTAGCTTTAAACTTTCTTTCCCCCGTTGAAATATGTAGTAGTATGAATATTTATTCCATTCTTTAAAAATTTCCATTCCCCATCTTGAGATATTTCAGGTGACTGTTGATTGAGCTCTCCTAAATTATATCATTTATTTGAGGCACATTGAAAATCTCAGGTTTGACAGTGCAGAATATGAATGAAGTAGATTGCCTAAACTTGATGAAGGTTAGAAATACTTCATGCTTTTCTCAGTAATAAAGTAGTATTACACGAGTGTCTGTTTTATACTGTGCTTCATGTAGTCTCTGAATTGTTATTTTCCTTCTATTCCCAAGTTTTTTAAATTAAACATGAATATAATGATGAGCCATAGAAAGTCAAAAATTAAAAGAAGGTCAGCTTGGGCAGTTAGGAAACATGATAGAGGGGCACATCTGAACTTCAGAGTTAATTTTAGATAAACTTAGATTTCATTGGTAGCAAGAAAGATGGGAGTTCAGCTTGGGTTAATATCTACTTGTATTTGTTTTCTTTAGACACAGACAGCAATTCTGAGGATTCTGGGAATCCATCTACAGCTAGGTTTACGGGTTATGCTACTGTCAACCCAACTGTCGCTGTCAAGCCACCTGTTCAGACTGCTTCACTAGGAAATGAGAACGGAAACCTTTTAGAAGACCCCTTGAACTCACCCAAGTATCCGCATATTCCTTTTATGCCAACTTTACACTGTGTCATGCACAACGGTGCCCAGAAGTCTGAAGTTGTCATTCCTCCACCCAAGTCTGCAGATGGCAAAACAATAGGGATGCTCATTCCTAGTCCTGTGGCTATTTCTGCAATAAGGGAGTCCACAAGTTCAACCCCTGTTGGAATCCTAGGGCCAACAGCTTCCACTGGAGAATCAGAAAAACACCTTGAATTGCTGGCTTCCCCTCTGCCTATTCCATCCACCTTCCTCCCACACAGCGGTACTCCTGCCTTGCACCTAACATTTCAGAGGCTAAAATTGCCACCGCCACAGGGGTCTTCTGAGAGTTGCACAGTTAACATCCCACAACAACCAACCGGAAGTCTGAGCATTGGATCACCAAACACTGCCTTTATTCCTGTCCATAACCCTGGTAGTTTCCCAGGATCTCCTGTGGCTGCCACGGACCCCATCACAAAATCTGCATCCCAAGTGGTAGGACTAAATCAAATGGTGCCTCAACTTGAGGGAAACACAGGAACAGTCCCTCAGCCTACCAATGTGAAGGTAGTTCTTCCAGCAGCTGGCCTCTCAGCTGCTCAGCCACCAGCTTCCTACACCTTACCAGGCTCTCCCCTTGCCGCCAGTGTGTTACCCACCCAAAATTCCAATGTGCTTAACACAGCAGCCACTTCTGCCCAGCCGGCAAGCGCAGGCATCAGTCAGGCCCAGTCCAGCGTTTCTCCTGCTGTTCCTACCCACACCCCAGGCCCTGCCCCCAGCCCAAGCCCTGCTTTGACACATAGTACTGCGCAGAGTGACAGCACATCCTACATCAGTGCTGTGGGGAACACGAACGCTAATGGCACTGTCGTGCCACCCCAGCAGATGGGCTCAGGTCCTTGTGGTTCTTGCGGGCGAAGGTGCAGCTGTGGGACCAATGGAAACCTTCAGCTAAATAGTTACTATTATCCTAATCCAATGCCCGGACCAATGTACCGAGTCCCGTCGTTCTTCACTCTGCCATCCATTTGCAATGGCAGCTACCTCAACCAAGCACATCAGAGCAATGGAAACCAACTTCCTTTTTTTCTGCCTCAGACTCCATATGCAAATGGACTGGTACATGACCCAGTCATGGGGAGCCAAGCCAACTATGGCATGCAGCAGATGGCAGGATTTGGGAGATTCTATCCTGTGTATCCAGCTCCTAATGTAGTTGCCAACACCAGTGGTTCAGGGCCCAAGAAGAATGGGAATGTGTCATGTTACAATTGTGGTGTAAGCGGACACTATGCACAGGACTGTAAGCAGTCGTCCATGGAGGCCAATCAACAAGGTAATCACAGTAGCTCCCAGAGGACTTGTTTTTGAGTTCACCTGTTTCTCCTTCCCTTCCTTCTTGATCATGTGATTCTGTCATAGCAGAAAGATCCATTTGTGTGTTTGTTTACAGATGTTGTATTTTCAGTGACAAATGATAAAATGCAGCCAGAAAAACCTAGCATAGACCCAGGTCACACATAGCACAAGGAAAGTCAGAGGAATTTTAGTTTCCAATTAAGGAATGAGCCCTAAAGGTACTTTTCAAGGAATTTAATGGGAATTTGAATTATATACTGTTAAGTCTCTTGCTTACAGCACTTTTTAAAATCTGTAATCTTGTTTCATAGAGTAAGCAGACTTTCAGATATTGAGAACTCGGAGGTAAGCTAGTTATCTGACATGCACGGTTTTTAGTAACTGTTTAGTGTCTGCATAACCACTTGGCCTCCCACATATGCCCATGCTGCCCGTTCCCTTCCCACCAAATATGTAAGAAAAAAAATTTCAGAATCCTCTTGCATTTTACAGGAACAAAAAAAGAGTTACACATTGGTTTGGGAGTAAGGACATTTGAACTAAGTGTAATATTATTGCTACCAGAAAGAAAATGCACTTACATAAGTGTGAGCGAGGTCCCAAACTCTTTCTCTTGCGTTTGACCTTGGTCATTTTGCAAAATCTTACCCAGGAAAAAAAAAAAAAAGTCTTGAATTGGGAGTATACTGAATTGGCGTTTCTAAAGGAAGAACAGGTTTGATAGCTTTAGGTTGAGCTTAGAGCACAAACTTGTTGCAACTTTTTAAGAGTAATTTATTTACCATTTTGGAGTGTCATGAGTATTGAGGAAGGTGCCTTCTGAAGAGCATGCGCGTTTGATGTCTTGTGGTGGTTTGTGATGCATGTCGTCGTAAGCGGTGACTTAGCCGTTCTGTCTTTCCCGTTTTAGGCACTTACAGACTGAGATACGCACCTCCCCTCCCCCCTTCTAATGATACGTTGGATTCTGCAGACTGAAACGAGTAAAGCTTGCCTACTTAATACACTCAAGTGTGGGGAGTCATGGGGTGTGGAGGGGAGGAAAGGAAAGGTATTTTGTTTCTTTGTCTATACATTTCCTAGACTTCTATGCAGTTGGGAGTTTTCATTTCTCTTGTACCAATGTCCAAAATAAGAAAGAATGCAATGCTTCTGAGCCTCTGGTCTCCTGGTTCAACAACAGGCTTGTTTGTATGACACGTGTAACTTAAACTTCCAAACTATCACAAGGAACGTGTTGACGCGTGCTTTTTTTTACACTGAATACTTGCTGTGTGCAATGTTTACTGACTCTTTAAAACTGTGTATTTGACCTTTTTTAATAACACTGGTAACGGTCATATGGTTTTGAACAAAGAAACTTTGCTTCTTCCCAGCTTTTCTCACTTTCACCCTAAACTTCACTCTTCTCGCCAGCCACCCTCACCTCTCTCCTGGCCTTCGGCTGGAGCACCCAGCAGTGTACCTGTCCGCGCTGGTGTAAACTGCTGTGCATACAAAGCAAGGACAAAATGTTTCACCTTAACCTCACGGGAGAAATCAGATTCCCCAGATAGTGTGTATATTTGTAACAAACAGCATCCCGTAAATACATATACGCAGCGCTTGTCCAAACACACGTGAAAATAAGTGGGAGAGAGAGGAAGAAGTCAAACCATATGAAGCTGAAAAAGTGTGACATATGAAATGGACAGAAAGCTTTTTCTTAAAAGAAAACAACTTTTTCCTCCCATCATACTTTTCTAGCCTGTTGCTTCAGAGAGACACAAAGTGAACACACTGGTGTGAATGTTCTGTGTGCTCGTGTTTGTGATGAGAGTCGACAGCCAGTTCTACTCATCGTCTACCACCGTGTCCTGCTCAAAGACACTACTTGAGTAAAGATTTCTTCTTTTGCTAAACCAACTGTTAAAGTGTTATGTTGTGTTTAAACTGTGTGTGGTTTATTGCAATCTGAACAGAAGCTGTGGGTTTCTACAAAGTCAGGTATCTGTTCCCTAACCTGTCTCTCGTAGCAAAGTCACTTTTATAACCGTTTACCACTATGCTTGATTATAATGTGAAAGACTGAATTCTGGATGTGTTAAGATGGTATTAATCATGTCAGTGTCATGTCGCTAAGTTTAATGCTGCTGTTTTTTAAGAAAAGTTTTTTTAAAAGCCAATCTATGTACTAAATTGCTTCCAGGTAATTTTTGATTTCCTAAAGTGCACTGAGGTTATCTGGAAGATCGAGTGTATTTTTTGGTGACTGCTGCATTCAACAGGAATGAACAACTACGACTGTATAGTCATACGTTTAAGGGGTAAGGGGTTTTGTTTTCTCATTCCTCAGTACAGAGCAGAAATGATAGATTTTTGTTGTGGGGAATAATGTTGATGTGCAGCAGAGAAACTTAATATTTGGTCTTGGTTCAGACGCCTAACATTGCTAGACAAAAGAAAAAAACTTGAAGAAAAAAGAAGCTTCATTTAATGCTTCATGAGTAGCATTTATATTTATAGCACCAGTGTACATTTTGAAACTTTCAGGGGTGGGAGCTATGGGGAAGGGAAAGGGGGGTATGAAGGGGTAGAGGAAAGCTTTAATTTAGAAAGAAGTAAAATTTGAGTAAAGAAAATTATTTTGATTAAATATATTTTATTTGATCTGGGTATTTTTGGACCACATTATTAAATTAATTGTTAAGCTGCAGTTGAGTTGTTCAGGTGAGAGTGTTGATAAGCCACGTATGAGCGCGTTGTGAATCACTTGCCAGTTGTACTTTATGGAGCTTATTTTATGATTTAAAATACTGTACTGTACATAGGAGGTATGTTACCTTCTCCTTATTTGTATGTTTACCATATACTTTGATATTTGAAATGTTATGTACTGGAAAGGCCACTTATATTTCTAGAACAGATTGGATTTTATGCAACCTTTTTTCCTTGAATTAACAGCAATAAAAAAATGAAAAACAGTTTAAGAATTGTGCCTTATTACAAATTTTCTTAAAGTGAAAGGATGTGGAACATGTGACTTTGTTTCTGTTTCTTTAACAATCAACCCATTTCCATGTAAATGGGGCAGCGAATCCCCAAGTCATTTCCCCTCTGGGTCCTCTGTAGTTTTTCCCTCCGCTGATCTTCCTGTATAGATCTGATCATCTGTGTGACCACTGAAAGAAGGGAGACTTCATTTCTGTGTGTGTTGAACACATACTGTGTGCCCAGGCCACACAGTAACCAGAACAAAGTCTCTTTCCACCTGGAGTGTGGATTTCTGCTTAAGGACCTCCTCACAGAAAGTGTAGGAAACCTATTTTACTTTCTCAAATTTGTTAAATTTTGTTGAAGCCAGGCAGCTGTCCCTGTTCAGGTTTTGTTTTTGTTGTTGTCGTCGTTTTTAGGTGCTCTACCACTGAGCTGCACCCTAGCCCATTTTTTTATATTGTGAAACAGGGTCTCACTGAGTTATGCAGGCTGTCTCTGACCTCTAACGCACTAGCCTTCTGCCTCTGTTTCTTGGTTGCTGGGATTACAGGCGTGCACCACCATGCCCAACCTTGTTCCAGTATGTTGTTGTTGTTAGGTGCCGTCAAGTCAGTATCTGACTCATAGCGACCCTTCGTACAACAGGCGAAACACTGCTGTCAGTGCTTCTCTGCTGTTCATAGGATTTTTGATGGCAGATTGATTTTTGGGAGTGGGTTGCTGGGTCCATCTCCCAAGCCTACAGCACCTGGTGTTCCCAGATGGTTTCCCATCCAAGTACTAACCAGGCCCAACCCTGCTTAGCTTCTGAGATCTGATGGGATTGGATACCTCAGGGCTACGGCTGCAGGCTTGGTTCAGTATAGAATATCTTTTATATCATTGGTTCTCTCTTCTCTAATCCAGGCTCAAGTCAAAGTCCTTAAACCATCAGTAGTTTGTACGAGGCTGGTGGGAGGCCACTGCTGTCCCTCTGCCTGAGTTCTTCCAGCAGCATCCCTGCCCCTGGCATTTGGCCCAGTGGTACATCTTCAGAAGGGCCAGGCCCAAGGGATTATTGTCTCAAGCCAAGGGATGAGTGTTCTCTATTTGGGCAGCACATTAGAAATGATTACAGACCAGTCTCCTGGGTCATATGGGCAAGAGTTTGCTAGGGTATGTATCTAAGAGGGCAATCACCGGGTTGTAAAAAGGCAGACATTCAGCTTTCTAGAGTTGTATATCATTTTCTAAGAGGTTCACACGCACACCTGCAGTGTTCTAGAGACCCTGAGTGCATATGCTGACGCCCTCCCAAGATCGTGTCTCAGGGCTGTGGAAGGACGTCCTTCCGTAAGATGCCAGGGCAAGGCCCCGTGAGGAGGTAAGTGGAGGCCAGGCTCATGGTGTGGGCAGGGTTAATGGGTACCACGTGGCGAAGGGGTATAAAACTGGCCAAAAACGTGTAGTGAACAGAAATGGCAGGTGTGTGGTTGTGGCGGTTGGGAAGGAACCCTGTAGGCTAACAGTAAGGGGAGCATTTTGAAAGAGTAATGGAATTTGTGGGTGCAGTAGATAAAATAGGGCCAGAATGGAGAATCTGAATTTGGTTGAAAAATCAGAAGTTATCCATTTTTGTTGTGAGGTGCCATCAAGTTGGTGTCCGACTCATAGCGACCCTGTGCAACAGGTGAAACACTATTGTCAGTGCTTCTCTGGTATTCATAGGGTTTTCAATGACAGATTGTTTTTTGGGAGTGGGTTGCCGGGTCCTTCCCTGAAGCCTACGCACCTGGTATTCCCAGGCAGTCTCCCATCCAAGTACTAACCAGGCCCGACACTGCTTAGCTTCTGAGATATGAAGGGATCCAACACCACGGTCGTACAGCTGCAGGCTTACCAATTTTAAATAGAGAAAAAACATGTTGACAGATATTTCAGGAAATCATGGAATGATTGGAGAAAGTTGAGAGAGTAATGACGCCTGAGAATACCGTGTTGGCAGTAGGGAAGACCCCTGTAAGAGTAAGAATTAGAGATCTTCCTCTCCTCTCTCTTCCTTTCTCTCTGCTCCTCATCCTCCACTCTGCTCTTCTCTCTCCAGTGACCACTTGCATGCCTCTCCCTTCTCTCTGGCCGCTATCTTCTCTATCCAAGGTCCCTTTCCTTCTGAAAGCCTGCTTAACTCTCTAGTTCTCTCTGTTCACTTTACCTTTCACTGCAGAACAGAAACCACCTTATGCCGAGTCGCCAGGGAACACAGGTCTTTCCAATTTCCTTTCCAGGTTTACCTAAATTTCTCCAGGTTCCTCAGTTTTCCCTGTAATTATTCCTTAAGGCATACCATCTTCATTAATGAGGGCTGGGGGTTAGCTCAGTTGGTAGAGTGCTGCTCTGTGCTTTGTGAGGCCCTGGGTTCGATCCCCAGCACCGCAAAAATGGGAGGACGTGGCAATCGACTCCCAAAGCAATCTCAGAAACAATCTGAAAACATTGAAAACCCTATGAATAGCAGAGAAGCACTACATAGTGCCAGGTGGGGCACAGTGTTGGAGAATATTTCATTCTGTTGTACACAGGGCTGCTATGAGTTGGACCCAACTCCACAGCACTTAGCAACAACATCTATTCTATACTATTCTACTATTCGAAAAGAAAGAGAGAAAGAGTGCAATCTGTTTAGAAAAGGATAGACAAGACAGAAGAAACCTTGAGATTCTTGAGATTCATTTTCCCTAGATGTAAAATGAGATGGATTATTTTAAATCATGGTTATAAAGATTAAATGAAATAATGGATGGGAAAGACCCAACATAATGAAGTAGAACCAAGAAGGCTCTCAATGTTGGTTGAATTCAATTTTGTTGAACAGGAGGATGTGGAAGAGAATGTGATAGCCTAGGGTGGTGAGGGACCTGGGAAACCGTTCTTCATTAGAGTTAGTTACTGTTGTTCTTAGGTGCCATGGAGTCGGTATACGACTCACAGCGACCCTCATAGGGTTTTCAATGGCTGAGTGCTTCGGGATTGCCTTGGGAGTGGATTGCCAGGCCCTCCTCCCATTTTTGCGATGCTGGGAATCGAACCCTTGGACCTCAGAAACTGCAGCGCTGCACTCTACCAACAGAGCCAAATCCCAGTCCCTTCATTAGAGTAGGGTTAGTTAATTCTGCCCCATGCACTGACAAATACTCTTTACCCTCCAAGATTCTACCTAGTTGTAGAGCTTACCAGTTAATGGTAGATATGGGCTATGTATACGCGCCCATGGTGTGCTTTTCTGATTACTCCATGCCAAAATAAACCAAGTCCACTTACAGGGCGAGTCCACATTTCACTTTTTTCTATGTAAGTGCTGGAAATCAATTCTTTCCTGAGAGGCTTCCAAAGAGATCAAAGTGCAGTGTAACATCTTTTTTCTCATTTTAACAGGAAGCATCTAGTACGTACACGCTTCATCCATTTGAGTTGGGAAGCCACCTTTTTTCAGTTCTGCATATCGATGACAAAGGCATTCTAAAGTTAGGCAGTGAAGCCAGACAGGCAAGCTGCAGCAGTAGTTCAGCCCCATAACCCTTCTGCCATTTCATCTTGAAAGAATAAAGCAAATGCCGACACCTCTCCATCGCACCCCACCAAAAGGGCTCATTTATTTTCAGAAATGAATTTTGAGGTCTGGGGGAGGAAGTGAGGAAACAGGCACTCTGACTTGAAATGTGGTCCCTGCATCTCTTGTTGTCCTTCTCCCCCAGTGGCAAGGCCAGCTGTGATGAGAAGGGGGGACTCTGGGGGCGTGTCTGAGCTCCACTGGTGCAGACCTTCAACATGACTCTAAGCAGACAGAAAGTGGTCCATGTTGGGCAATCCTGTCTTTTCCATTAATTTATTGTTTTCCACAGTTTGAATTCCTAAACAATATAGCATCAATATTTTATGTTACCATTGGTACAAATCACAGTTCTTCTGCCTATCCATGCAAAAAGAATTTTTTTTTTTTTACCAACTTGCAGAAGTTTACATAACTTGTAAATAGTTGTCCTTTTGAAAAAACTAAGCCTTGTCAGTTGGAACATGGGCACACATTGCCTGAGCTTTCTGTGTGTGTGCCAGCTTCTATCAAGTCTTGGAAGCACAGGGGTGTTGGGCTCTGCCCTGTACTGGGAAGTGCAGCATGCCACAGGCTGGGGTTCAAAGACCCCTCCCTCCTGCAGTCACACCTCCTGCTGTGACTGTGTGGCTGCAGGCCTTGGACACCAGAAGCTCTTACTCCCAAAATCCTGTTTTGCTCTTTGAAATTAGGGGGTAGGAGGCTGGAAGAGCTGGGGTGACATGGGTTGGGGAGGTTCTTCACTGATTTTCTTCTTCCTCTTGCAGCTCTGATTTGATCCACTGTAAGGAGAGGTCCTGGCTGGCCTCTTTCCAGAAGAACCGCTCATCAGGAAGCAATGCCACCTGGTGGGAGACAAGGACAGTGCAAGCAAGCAGATGTTACTCCTACCCTAATTTAGGGAAGATCGAATGTAAGAGAGAGAACACTTGCAATTGTAAACCTGTGCCCAAAGCCTTACAGGATGCGGGCAGCTAGCTGTAGCCACGATCTGAGCTGCCACCTCTCGCAGCTGTTGTCCTTGTGCAAACATCTTTTTTTTTTTTTTTTTTTTTTGCGATACTAGGGGTTGAACCCAGGGCCTCGCACTTGCATGCTTTGCAAGTGCTGGACCACTGAGCTGCACCCCCAGCCCTTTTTTTTTTTTTTTTTCACTTTTTGAGACAGGGTCTCACTAAGTTACGCAGACTTCCTCTGGTCTGGAACTTGTGATCCTCCTGTCTCCTCCTCCCAAGCCGCAGCGATTACAGGCATGTACCACTGCGCCCAGCCGTGTGCAAACATCTTAAAGACGTTGATGGCACTGCATGGTCTCCTTCACACTTTGCCCCTGCGTTCATTTGGTGCTCACAGCTGTAAGGGGGATGGGATCTTCCTACTTCACAGGTTAGGAGCTTGGGATTCAGGGAGATCAAGTGCCACAGACATGCCAGTAAAGAAGCCTGGGCCCCAACTTCAGATCAAGGCTCAATTCCCTGCCCCACTCACCGCCCCACAGCTGCTCCCACAATGAGCCGAGTGCAGTGACTTTCAGACTGTATAAATCCATAGGAGCCCTCAGACGACCACCCCACAGTTGCTGGATTCCCAGGTTGGGCCGGGAGGTGGGCACACTCACCACGTGGGCCATGTCGCAGCCAAGCGGGCTGTGTGTTCAATGTCTCTGCTAAAGAATTTGCTGACATGGGGTGGGGAGAAGTTGCCAGATGTAGGAAATTTTAGATCTTTCAGAATGCTGGCTTTAAGAACTTGTCTTAACTTGGTCAAAAATTCAGAGAGCATTAGTGTTTGCCTATACTGAAGGTGTTAAACAGCACAAATATCCTCTGTTGGAACAACTGTTTAGTTTTACAAAGGTTTTTATTGTTCCTGTGTTTTTTTTGTTGTTGTTTTGTTTTTGGTTTTGGTTTTTTTTGCATTCCTGGGGGTTGAACCCAGGGCCTCGCGCTTGCGTGCTTTGCAAGTGCTGGACCACTGAGCTGCACCCTCAGCCCATTTTTTACTTTTCAAGACAGGGTCTCAGTAAATTACACAGACTGCCTCTGGTCTCGAACTTGTGATCTTCCTGCCTCTGCCTCCTGAGTTGCTGAGATTACAGGTGTGTGCCACCACGCCTGGCTCATTCTCGTGTCTTAAGCATGAAGTCAATATCCCATTACTCCATTAGTACTAAGACTTCGGAAATTAAGAAACCAACTAGCGGTGCAGACGGAACAAGGGCCTGCTGATGCATCCACATGTGGATTATACCACACACCCTTACACCAACCTCCCCAAACACCCCAAAGGCAGAGAATGGTGGTGACCATCCCACAGCACAGTCATAACAATCACGCCACGCCACCCCGAAAGGCCTGGTAAATGCTAAGGACGTCACCAGGTGACCCGGTAGTTATTTAATGCTTACCCTTGCTAGCATGTTGGAGTTCGTGTTTATTACGTGCGAATTTAATTAGACTTTGGATCCTTCATGAAATCAGCTTGTACCTGGTTCTCAGCACCTCCCCGCACTGTGTGACCTGCATTAAGCTGATTTGCAGAATGGGAACAGCACACACTTTGTAGAATACTTGCAAGGGTTAACTTGGGCCAAATACATAAAGCACTCCATGACACACAGGAGGCTCTCAGTAAAGTTGTAATCCTAGGCAACAACTGAATGCCCAGCCGCGGCCAGACACTAACAGCTTATTGCAGCCTCACACCGGTTCGAGGCAGGTACCATGCTTATTTTACAGTTAGGGAAGTCAGGGCACAAAGTCTCAAAGGAAGTGTCTGAGGGCGCAGAGCAATGAAATGGCAGCCCAGGCACGTGGCTCCAGGGGTGCTGCTCTCCACCTCTTTCATGCCGGTGCTCTAGCTGTGTCACTGAGGTACAGAGCCCTGATCTGGGGTCAGGCCAGCAGGATGGTCAGACGGGCTCTGTCTTAAATGCTGCCATTTTGAACAGCTCGCCCTTCACGGGCCTTTCTTTCCTGTTAGTTTGTTTTGGTTTTTGAGGCAGGGTCTCACTATGTAGCCCACGTTGGCCTCAAGGTCCCGATCTTCTTGCCTCAGCCTCTCAAGTGCTGGGATTATAGGCATGCAACACCAGGCCCAGCCTTTTGTTTGTTTTTTTCCTGTTTCTGCAGTGCTGGAGATGGAACCCAGGGCCTCACACATGCTAGGCAAGCACTCTGCCACTGATCCACATCCCAGTCCCCTTCTTATCTGAAAGCTACACAGGGGTCAGTAAAGGGTGGTAAGAGTTGAGCTACATGATCTCAAAAAGTTCCTTCACTTCCAAAATTCTGACTTGAAGCCTGCGTTTTCACTTCAAGTGACTTGTCAAGGTTTATCACTCTCTAATTTCATGGCTTAATTGATTTGAAGTCCTTCTTTGGTGTAGTAAGGAGCACAAACCCCAAATGTCACGATAGGGCTATGAGACTGAACAATGTGCTCAGGTTCTTGAGGGAAGAGCTGAGAAAACTGAAGTAAGGCAAACCTGCCACTAGATGGCAGCATAAACAGCATTAGCTGCTCAAAGCTATCAGCCGGAGCAGTTTGCCTCTCCTTGTTTCTAGACACTTCTCTACTTGTCTGTATATATTGTATATTCTCAATTCTAATCTGCATTTATTGAACACTTTACAGGGCTACAAAGTCAAGTGCGGGTTAGAATCACATATGGATTGGGTTCATGGGCAAAAGTTCTTGAGAATTCTCTGGCAATAGGTACCAGGTGCTGCAAGTTAAAGGGAGAGAGTTCCACATCTTTGTTCTTAGGCGCCATCAAGTCGGGTCCAACTCATAGCCTCATAGGGTTTTCAGTGGCTGATTGTTTCAGGATTACTTCAGGAATGGATTGCCACGTCCTTCTCCATTTTTGCAGGGCCTCAAAGACTGCAGAGCAGCACTCTACCAACTGAGCTAACTCCCAGCCCTCCATATCTTTAAGTAGTTGAAAAGGAAACACCAAGACAGGAAGAATATGATTTTGAGGCCAGCCTGGGCTGTGTAATGAGACCCTGTATCAAAAAAAAAAAAAAAAAGTAATTTAATGACATGAAATTAAATTTAAATTTCAGGGCCTACAAATAAAGTTTATTGGAACACAGCTAATCTCATTTACATATTGTCTGCCTTCCACCTATCACAGCAAAGTTAAGTAGTTACAAAAAGCACCATAGGCCCTCAAAGCCTAAAACATTTATTGCCTACCCCGTTACCAGAAAAGCTTGCTGCCCCCTGACACATGGGGTGCCAACCTCCCTTACATAGAGATGTGCTTCCCTTTAAAGTCCTGATGATCTTAAGGAGGACTTTGCACCCTTGCTTTTGGTGCTGTTTTCTTAGCACAGTCAAATCACTTTAGTGCTTATGTTTGCAGCGCTCACACGCTTGAGTCATTCAGCAAACACTGGCAGGGAGATCAGCCCAGCCAAGGGCACAACCAGCTAGGACACAGACACGTCCACCGGCCTGGGATCACTTAGACCACAGAGCTTAGTGCTGCCTGCAGAGCCTGGGAAGCATTCTCAGAGGACACAGTTTAGTTGGGCCAACAAGGAAGGAGGGAGAGTTTCCTTAGCGAAGAGGTGAGAGACAGCAAAGAAGACAGCAGAATCAAGGCGGTGTCAGAACAGCAGCTCACTGCGCTGTGGTGGGTGGGGGCGATGAGCACCCGGAAAGAAGAGCAGGGTGGGGTGGGGAAGCAGCTAGGGAGGGTCCTTAACCAAGGCAGGACAGAAGGTAGAGCTCAGAGAAAAGCAGGGATTTTTTTGCATAGCCACTCAAGTTTGTGGCACTTGAGTGGCAACTGTTAGGCCTGTGTTTCTCAAAGAATGGTGCTCAGGTCCCCTGCAGCAGGAGCCCTTGAGGAGCTCAGGGGAAGACAGACTGCCTGACTCTCCCTCTCCCCCAGACACGTCCTTACAGGATAGAAGTTTCCAGAGAGGACAGAACCATCAAAGATGGCTGAGAATAAGAATTCAGAGACACCGCAGATCAAGAAAGTGAACTAACACTTCCTGAACAAGGTGGCTGTTACTGTCGCATACAGGAGAAATAAGGAATTCTTCTGTGAGGTCACAGGTGACTGAGAGGACAGTCTCCCAGTGCAGGGGTGGAGAGCTGGGAAGGGAACTGAACGCAGAGCTGGAGGGCCTGCAGGCCAAGGGACTTAGGTTGTGCAGATGAAACAAGTGCTGTCAGTTGGCGGAGGAGGAAAATGAGTTGATGGCCTCTCTTTCCCTGGCAAAACAGCAGGAGGCAGGTGCTCCATTAGAGGGATCAAGGTCTAGAACTCCTGCCTGGAACAGTTGTGCAGGTGCATTGAGCAAAAGGCCTGGCACTCTGCAGGGCAACTGAGGCAGCAAGCGTATATTTGAGGTGCAGCCAATTATAGTGCAATTGAGGGATTATTTCCCTCTCTAATGCTATAGGTAGGAGAAGGACCTGGCAACCCACTCCCTAAAAATAGTCAGTCATTGAAAACCCTATGACTGGCAGAGAAGCACTGACAACAATGTTTTGCATGTTATACACAGGGTTGCTATGAGTTGGACACTGACTCAACAGCACCTAACAACAATAACAACAATGCTATAGGGGAAAGGCTAGGTTGATTTGGGGTGGAGATTTATAGATTCTCTGCAAGGATTTTGTGGTGATTTCACTGCCTTTGCTAATTCAACCACCTTTGGGGGATGGTAGTTGTTAGGTGCAGTCAAGTCAGATCCAGCTCATGGTGACCCTAAGTACAGCAGAACGAAACACTGCCCAGCACTGTCATGCACACGGTCTTTTTATGTTTGAACCCACTGTTGCAACCATTGTGTTTCTTCTCATTTTGAGTGGTGCCACATCAGCTAAAGGAGGTCCCAGGGGCTTTACTCCATTCCTGTCATTAAGGTCACCTCTGCTTTGAAGAGGCAACTCTTCCCTAGTCGTATCTCGAATCCAGCCTGGAGGGCTCATTTTCCAGCACTATATTTGACAGGGCTTCTCTGCTCTCACGGGGTTCTCAATGGCTAATTGTTTCGGGAGTGGGCTATTGGGCCCTTCTCCTTAGTCTTTTTTAGTCTGGAAGCTTAGCTGGAACCCGTGCACTGTGGGTGGCCCTGCTGGTATCTGACACACCAGTGACATAGCTTTCAGCATCACCGCAACATGCAAGCCCCCACAGCACAAGCTGACAGACACATGGGGGTCTTTGGGGGTTTACTGTCTCCTTTCTCATTACCCTCCCAGCAGACTCATTGCTATTTCCTCTCCAGTCCCCAATGCCCTACCACAGGGGCTGTCCCTGCTGCCGTTACCATTGTCAGGAGTCCTATGCTCCCTTGCAGCCACCCTGTGCCGTGCCCTCCCTCCCACCTCTCCAGCCTGCACTCTTCCGAGCTCAGGTTCCTGCTTCAGCTTCTAGGGTGCTGTTGCCAGGCTCCACGGGGAAAAGACTTGCCCCACGAGACCCAAACCTCGTCCACAAATCAGTAACAAGTCTCTGGAGCTCACGTCAGCCACGCAAACCAGGGCATGGGAGAGGCTCTTGCCTTCCAGAGCTGTCCCTGGACAGCACAAAGTCCTGCCCTCCTTTCAACCTGATTCGTTTGGATTATGGAGATGAGAAGAGGTGAGTGGATGAAACTTGCCTTCACTGCTGGGGAGGGTGAGGCAGGGAAAGCAGTTGGCTAAACAGACTCTATTTCTGCGGGCAATGTTTGAACCTATAGGCTTGCACAACTTCCAAGTATTTCCCAGGTTCTATTAACCGACACATCAGTGAGCTTACCACTGGACTCTAGCCCCATGCGGTTGCTCAATTTTTGAACAGCAGTATACACAGAGTTTATTGGCGTGGGAGACTAAAATATGCCACCCCAAAATACACTTCCCTGGCATATTTTGAGAGGGCTATTCAGAGAAATTGCAGACACAGGAACGGCTCCGAGGAGCCGCCTTTGGTGAAAGGAATCTGTGTCTCAGCTAGAGATCTGGGCTGGGGGTTAGCCCCGTGGATAGGGTGCTGCTATGCCTTCTCTGAGGAGCCACGTTCCATCCCTAGCACCACAAAAACAGAAGGACGTGGCAATCCACTCCTGAAGCAATCCTGAAACAGTCAGCCATTGAAAACCCTATCAGGGTCTCAATGAGTCGGACCCGACTTGATGGCACCTAACAACAACAACCAGAGATCCACGCTAGCCAAGCACATCGGACGCACACAGGCTTCCTCTGCCCTCATCTGCCATACCTGGGTCTGGGAAAGAGCACGTGGACACCCCTGCCCGAGACGGCCACAGGGTGTGACGTCCCATGTTCTTCTGAGGGCTCTTACCCGAGAGAACCTTTGTTCACCGTGGACGGCTTCCCCCTATGTCCCCTAGGCCACCCCCATCCAGGGCCGCAGGTCCCTGTTCCCTCCTTACAGTAGGAAACTTAAGCCCTCTAGGCCTTCTTTGAATTTCAAGTTTTTCATGGCTCTGTGCACTTGCCCATAATAAGTTTAACGCATCTTCTCTTATAAATCTATCCGTTGTCACTTTATATCACAAATTCAAATATCCAACTGCAGAGGGGGAAAGGAAAATTCCCTTTTCCTCCAAGTGGGCATGGACTGACTGCATTTGAATCCTAAGGCTGCCACTTACATTAAGTAAAAATGCGTTTACGACATCTAACCCAACAGACACCACATCTTAGCACCATGGTTTATGGTAGAGTGTCAGTTGTTTACTCTCCCATTCAAGTGGCTTGCTGGGAGCTTTAGCTCACTGCAAGAGTATCGTACTGTATATTGAGTGAATCTCAAAGTAATTTTGCTGAGTAAAGAGGCCTGATGAGAAAAAGTGCAGACTGCATGATTCCATTTGTATAAAATCCTGGGAAATGCAAACTATACAATGACAGCAGATCAGTGGTTGCCTGGCGGGTGGACACAGGGAACCAGAAGGGAGGAATTATGAAGGGCACAAGAAAACTTGGGCATGCTAGATATATTCATCTCGTGATTGTTGTAATGCTTTCATGGGTGTACATGTCAAAACATCAAATTTTACATTTTATTCGCAGCTTATTGACATCATTCATATCTCAAAATAGCTGTTAAAATGTTTAAATATGTAATTACAATTTAAAATTCAGTTCCTCACGTGCTCTAGCCATGTTTCAAGCACTCACTGGCCACATGCTGCTGGTGGCCACCCGTACTGGACAAAAGAGGTAAAGGAGCTGCAAGGGGCTGAAGAAGGGTGGGCCGTTGCTTGGTTGACAAGTCGGGGGGCTGAGGAGGGAGACGCTCAGGGACCCCTAAGCATCCCCCAGGCCAGCGTGGAGACCTCTCTCTGCTTCTCCAAACCACTGTTAGAAAAGGCCATGTGCGGCCTTCCAATGCAGAGGCTTCCTGCTGTTAGGTGCCGTCCAGTCCGTATGAGACTCACAGGGACCCAATGGATAGCAGGGGAAGCACCCCTGTCGGGCTTTTCTGCTATTCACAGGATGTGCAGTGGCTGATTGGTGGGGATATTTTTTGGGGGGGGAGTGGGTTGCCAGGTCCTTCTCCCAAACACCGAGGCTAAGGGGGCTATATGTCCAAGGTGCGCGCGCCAGCCAGACACCAGCAGGCCTGGCCCACCCCACCCCACCCCATCCTAGGTCACAGGGCCCGAGACGGGGCCCAGCGCCCTGCCCCAGGGGGTCGCCACCTGCTTCTCCTCGCCACGGGGAGCACAGAGGCCGGCGTGGCTGGGGCTGAGCCAACCCAGGCAGCGCGCGCACTCGGTCTGCACGGGGTTCCTGCCCAAGGCTCCAGGCGGAGCTTCCAGCGCTTCCCATGCTCAGGAGGTGCGGCCTGGACGCTGCCGCTGCGCGCTCTCGGCCGCCCGGGAGCCCTGGTCCCTCCGCCGGCGTCCGCCACCCCTTCGGCCTCCCTGCGTCCCCGCTCCATCTGCCGCAGGCCTGGATTTGCTCCACCCTGAAGGGAGAGTGCGCGGTGTGGACCTGGCAGCGGCTGCAGAACACGCGGCGCCTGGTTCCTCGAAAGCGCTCAGTGAGGCCTCCCGCGGGCTCCTGTTCTTTCTTCTTCCATCAAGAAATGCTGTGCGTCCCAGGGCACGTTCCAGGCGCACAGCCCTTAGGAGAGGAGATGACGGCGGCTCCCCGGGAGGTGGGCAGGGCGGGGGGAGACCTCCACCGCCTGGAGACAAGGAAAGGACCCTCGGGGCCATGGCGACTCTTCTAAGGAGCAGAGAGGAGAGGCAGGAAGGGCTACGCGGAAAGCAAGAGCAGATGATTTTGTTTATTTTTAAAGTGGTACGTGTAAACCGCGAAGACGTGTTCAGAAACAGTTTTTTGTTGTTGTTGTTGTTGTTAAACTAGAGTTAATTTTTTTTTTCTTTTGTGGTACTGGGGGTTGAACCCAGGGCCTTGCACCTGCATGCTCTGCAAGTGCTGGACCACTGAGCTGCACCTCAGCCCATTTTTTTACTTTTTGATACAGGGTCTCGCTAAATTACACAGACTGCCTCTGGTCTCGAACTTGCGATCCTTTCATGAATAGCCAAGATGAACCTATGGCAATAGAGGGCATGAGAGGGTTTGGGAAGCGCTGGAAATGTTCTAGAACAGATCTTCATCATCTTGCCTCCACTTCCGAGTTGCTAGGATTACAGGCATGTGCCACTGCTCCCGGCTCTAGAGTTAAATGTTAAAATTTTTAAATTCTCTCCCCAGAGATAACCATGGTTAACTGAGGTGTGCAACCTCACCTCAGTACCCGCCCCTGCCTTCCACCTGGGCTTGCCTGCTCTTCCAGAATATTCCCCTGCAGGCCTGGGCATTCTTCCTTGTACCTACGAGGTTCCCCTCTGCTTCCTTTTCTTTTTTGAGATTTGGTTTTTATGAATAACCTTCTTGTACTAAAGTGCATGCACCTTAAGTATGTAGCTCAGTGGATTTTTACAAAATTTTTACACTCACCCAGATGAAGGGTTCTAGAACATTTCCAGAACCCTCTCACGCCTCGCCAGCCATCACCCTCCCCGGAGGTAGCCACCATTCTGCCCTCTATTGTCATAGATTCGTCTTGACTGTTCCTTAAAGGATCTCCCGGCCTTGTGTCTCCAGTGTTTTCTGTGGTGTCTCCTTCCCACCCTCCAGATCTCAGCTCAGTGTCACCTCCTTGCCCATTCCTTCCCACAGGGCCCATCACAGTTGCTATTTCGTTGTCAGATTGTTTACTTGTTTACTGTTTGCTTTCCTTAAGATAAGTACCCCTCTTGTCCACTGCTGTCTCCTGGCCCTCTAGCACAACATCCGACTCATGTTTGTTGTTGTTGTTGTTAGGTGCCATCGAGTCGTGTCCGACTCATAAAATCCGACTCATGTAGATGTTGTCAAATGTTTATTGAAACAACATATGCGTGAATGGGAAGAAGAAATATCCCAGGGATCCATTTGCAGGGCCCTGAATCTGAACCTAACTATAACTGTCCAAACGCTGGCCTGTCTCTGAGGCACCAGCTTCTTGTTACCAAGACGGTATTCACGAAATTCAAATTGGAAAACTTAGCGAAAATACTGGCATGACTCCAGTCTTCCTGGAAGCAAAAATTGGGCTAAATCTCTCCATTTATAAGAGGATTGCCTTCTCCATCAGAATGGACTTTTGCGTTAAACTGTTGGATATGTTTTTATAAAAGAATTCCACTTTGGCCACATGAAAAGACTGTCAAAAGTGCTCGCCTCAGAGAGCACATAGACTAAAATTGGAACAATGCAGAGAAGGTTAGCATGGCCCCTGCACAAGGAGGGCACACAAATGCCTGAAGCATTCCACTTTTTTCAGCTAAAAAATTACTAATATAAAAAACACCAAGTGAAAAATACAACAAACAAATTTACAGTGAGGCAGAGGGGATGGACCCTAATCCAATCTATGTTTTGGACACACAAGAGACACCAAAGATTCCGGGATATGCACAGAAGAAAGGCCAGGGGAGGACCCGGCAAGGAGACTCAGGTGTTAGTCTGACGCCTAAGTTGCTAGCATCCTCTATGCCTGCAGCTTTAGCACTGTGGCGTCCAATCCTGTCAGATCTCAGAAGCTAAGCAGGGTTGGGCCTGGTTAGTACTTGGATGGGAGACCGCCTGGGAACACCAGGTGCTGTAGGCTTAGGAGACCACCAACCCACTCCCAAAAATCAATCTGCCATTGAAGACCCTATGAATAGCACATAAGCATGACAAATAGTGTTTCACCTGTTGTACACAGGATCCCTATGAGTCGAATACCGACTCAAGGCATCTAACAACACCAACAGCATCCTCTATAAAGCCTGCTTTCTCCTCACCACCTGGGTCTTGAGCACCCATTTTCTGTGTGAGGAGCTTCTGAATCTGAGTTTAGTACTCCTTCAGGATGGCCACCAGGGTTTTTAACTCCAGGAAAAAAGTCATTCTGCAAGGCTCCTGAGGTCTCTGCAGAGGTCTTGCTGCAAATACCCCTTAGGGAATTGGCAGAAGCCCGACCTCATCTCTGGCTCACAGGAGCGCAGTGCTTGTTCTGCCACTTCATTCAGTGCCAGAGAGACCCAGCCATCATTTCGAGCTCCATTCTTGCCCTGGAGAGGAAACAATCCATTTGCCTTCTTCCCTTCCCCTCCTTCTTCCCTTTTCACCTCGGAAACTTGGAAACTCTCCAAACCACAGCACAGTAAAAGCACTCCCCACCTTCCTAGTGGGCTGGGATTTAGCTCAGTGGGTAGAGCGCTGTGCTGCAGTCTCTGAGGTCCCGAGTTCAATTCCCAGCATTGCAAAAATGGGAGAAGGGCCTGGCAATCCACTCCCAAGGCAATCCTGAAACAGTCAGCCTATGAGGGTCCCTATGAGTGGGATACCGACTCGACGGCACCTAACAACAACAACAATCTTCCTAGTGATAACAAGAGGAAGAATTGGCACAGTAGAGCAGTTGTCGGAGTCATTCATGTGTCAAAGTTCTTGGGGCTGCATAGCCTGAGAAACCAGGTCTCCTGTGTGTTGACCACCCAGAAGGCCCAGTGTCCGGCCCGTTGCCCTATCACCAGATTCCTCCCGCCCCCACTGTGTATCATCTTCTTGACCAATCTGTCCATGCTATCTGCTCTCCTAGGTCCTTTCTGCAGTCAGTGTCACTGAGAAACGGCAGCTGTATTTGAGGCTCCCACGAGGACTGGTGACTGGAGGACTGGTGACAGGACTGCGGAGGCAGCTGCAACTGGCCCCCGGGGCTCTAGGTCCCCTCTCCTCTGCCCAGCTTCCTCTACCTTTGGCCTGGGCCAGGTGCTTAGGCTGTGGCCCTGTGCCCTCTCCAGACCTCCACCTGGCGCTTCTCAGGTCCTCTTCCACCATGACCTTCCTCCCCCTCCTGCCTGCTCCTGGCTCTCATGGTGCAGGACAGAAGAGGGCTGGCCCTTGTCACCGCCGTTTCCTCCACCAGCAGGATGGGTCTGACTGCAGAAATGCAGGGTCTCAGGTTTGGGAGGCTGGGAAGACTGAGCTCAAGGTGACGGCAGGGTTGGCTCCTCCTGAGGCACAGCCTGCCCCAGGCCTTGTCGCGAGCGGCTCCTGCTTGCTGGCAAGCGTTGTCACTCCTTGGCTCCTAAATGCACAACCCCGATCTTCTTCGTGTGTTACTCTTCCTCCGCCTCCATCCCTGCATCCAAATTTCCCCCTTTTGTAAGGACTGCTGCCATATTGGATTGGGAGCCCGCCCGACTCTAGGAGGACCTTGTGTCAATTGCGTCTGCCATGACTCTATTTCTAAATAGGGTCATATCTGAAGTACTGAGGGTAGGACTTCCATATGTGAGTTTTGGGGATTGGAGTCAACCTGTAACTGTTCTACTTAGCTTTGGGGACCAGATCACACCATGGGTGGATGGCCACATTCATTTCCTGGAGCTGCCAGAACAAACTACTACAGACTCAATGGCTTCAATGGTCCCCCAGGTCTGTATGGTCCCCCAGGTCTGGAGACTAGAAGTCCAATATCACACTCCTCTGCAACCTGTAGGAGAATCTTCCATATTTCCAAACAAAGTCATGCTTACAGTTTTTAGAGGTTACAATGTCAACATATCTTTTTGTGGGGAGGGGCCCAGTTTAACCCATTCCAGCGACCATCTTGTGATTGGCTACTTGGAGGATCGAGTCACTTCTGTTCCAGCCAATGGCTGCGATCCCCTGTGGGGAGGATGTCTCGTGGGTGATGTACTTGGCTAAAAGCAGGGACAGATGCATCACTCAAAGGCTTGGCCCTAAGAGACCCCATTAACATGGCTTTGAATATGCTCCTGCCTAATGTGACCCAGCCAACAAAACACAGGTCTGAAACCTTTCCATTTCATTCAAAGCCACATGTAGTTCTTGCCCAGATACTGTCAAGTAGGGCCATGTCAGAAACCAAGGGCTCATCACAGAATCATTTCCCCTTGGTTTGTGTTGAGATTCCTTCCAGATGTTTCTCTCCATGCTGCAATTCACGTGCTAAATGGCTGATGTAACCACAGCCCTTATAGATTCTATATAGAAGCGGTACAGGAATGGAATTTCTGCATGAGCAGTAACAGCGCCACCTCCTCCACAAATTCCAAGGGTGGCAGGGACAATATCTTTAGTGGTGGTTTGGCCCCAGTTTATCCCGATCACTGCAGACCCCATCCCAGCCTCACAGTGTGAGACCTCTACCATTAGACTCACCATCTGTGGGTGGGGGACAATCTGGAAGTCTCCGTGGGACTCACTTCCTTGCACTGACGTGAATTCTGTGGTTGCCAAATCCGACCTCGGGAGCATCTGCCTGGTTGAGGTTGAGCCACAGTTTAGCTGTGGTCTGTATCACAGGGAGAGTGCCTGGCTTTCCAGCTCTGTCCTCCAGTCTCAGCATTAATTGAGAGATCGACTCTCCCTCCAACCTTGGTTTAGTGTCCCATATCCTTTTTATCAGGCTGGGGACTCTCATGATGATAGAGCTCTTGCAGAACCTCTGGGGGTTACAGGCAACCCCCACTTTGGGGTCTCTTGGTGGACAGATGAGTGCTTATGCATCTCCACGCACCTGGATTCCCACATCCTTTGGAACGAGCAGCTCTTAATAGCAACAATTGGGTCCCAAAAAGCCGGGCATGGTGGCGCATGCCTGCAATCCCAGAGGCTCAGGAGGCAGAGGCAGGAGGATCGCAAGTTCGAGACCAGAGGCAGCCTGCGTAACAGCGAGACCCTGTCTCAAAAACTGAAAAAGTGGGCTGAGGGTGCAGCTCAGTGGTCCAGCACTTGCAGAGCATGCAAGCTCGAGGCCCTGGATTCAACATCCAGTACTGGAAAAAAGAAAAAGTGGATCCCAAAGACTGAAGTCCTAGGGCCTTCATGGCCTAGCAGTGACAGACCAGCCTCCCTGTTGGTGGACCTGGAGTTTCCAGGCCAGCCTGGCAGCTGAAGGCTTTTCCTCTTTGATCTGAGACTGATCTTGTTGTGTGACTCCTGGCTGGGCAGCACAGAAGCTGTGGGTGGGACAGGCACTGTGAACACACACTGCAGACTATCATTACGTTATATGAAATTCAGTGACATTTAAAAATAAAGTCAGAGCCCCGTGTCATGGCGCACACCTGCAATCCCAAAGGCTCTGGAGGTAGAGGCAGGAGGGTCACGAGTTCGAGGCCAGAGGCAGCCTGAGCACCTAAGTGAGACCCTGTCTCAAAATAGAAAATAATAAAAAAAAAAGAGGGCTGGGGTGCAGCTCAGTGGTAGAGCAACTTGCCTAGCATGGGCAAGACCCTGGGTTCAGCCCCCCAGTACTACAAAAAAGAAAAAATGAAAAAGAAAAAACAAAGCAAACACAAACCTCAGGCACTTCAGCAAGCTGCTGAAGGGCTGGCCTTTGCCCACACTGCGCCTCTCCTGGCCCCTGAGGGCTGCTCAGGGACGCCCTGTGCTTCCCAACTGTGATCTCATCGGATCCTCAAAACAGTCCTCAGGTCTGGCTTTAGGAGCCTCACTTGATAACTGGGGAAACTGAGGCAGAGCATATTTAAGTGACTTGTTCAGGGTGACAGGGCAAGACTAAGCCCCTTTATTTCCTTGTTGCCGACCCTGTTTGGGGCCTTGAGTTTGGTGTTAACTCCCCCGCACATCTTCACAGGGCAGTTTGTACGTGTTTTTTGCCAGGGAAGGGAGGGCAACAGGAATCCAGGCAGAAGAAGGTCACCCTGCTTAGTCCTCCAGGTGCTCTGGGTTCCCCTGGCTTTGCCTCTTCCTTGTCTTGTTAGAAATGCACTCTGCTTTCTTCTGTGCTCATTAAACGAGATTGTGTGGGGGGAGGCAGACGAATAATGAACTCCCAGCCTCTGCCATCCCTTTGTCTCCAGCACTTCACCTCCTCCCTGTCTTGCTCCGCTACAGATCAAATTCTTTTATCCTTTTCTCTATTCTCCTTTGATGCGGCTCCATGGCTGGGAGGATGTGCTTGGCGCTTGCCTTTCTAGACTTGGGAGGTCATTTCGGTCCCCGCTTCTGTGGAAAGGCTGAGTTCAGAGGGAGGCGACCCGCCAGCCCCCCCTTCCTCCCCTCCGCTTATTTGTGTTTGCACTAGCTGTTTTCAGCAGTGATTGTCCTACATATGAAAATACGAAACCTTATTTTGACAGCTGGCAATGTCTTTGATTTGGGAAGATGTCACTTGGAGCAAGGGGACGTGTTCCATCAGAAGCAGCTGCTGCCCCCACAGTAGCCTGTGAGTGCAGCTGTGGGGGGCCGAGGGTGGGGCTGGGGCTTGGGGCGGTTTGCCTGTTTAAATCCCCCAGGCTGGAGGTCCTTAGGTGATAAGCACTGCATTCTGTTTGCTTAGAGTCAGGAGTTCTCAGCATCAGGACACAGGAGGGAAGAAGAACAGAGAGGTTAGGAGGAAAAGAGCAAGATGAGCAGGAGAGGCGCTCAAAAGGTGAGCTGAGAGTGAAGGGAGAGGCCGTGACCATGCGGGAGTGAAATTCCAGGACAGAGGAACAAGGAGGCACCAGCACAGTGCCTGGCGCAGGTGTGAACTGTCCTGGTCTGGCTCTTTCTTTTTTTTCTTTTTTTCTTTCTTTCTTTTTTCTTTTCTTTTCTTTTTTTTTTTTTTTAAGTGGTACTAGGGTTTGAACCCAAGGTCTTGCGCTTGCATGCTTTGCAAGTGCCAGACCAATGAGCTGCACCCCAGCCTATTTTTTTTACTGTTTGAGACAGGGTCTCGCTAAGTTACGCAGACTGCCTCTGGTCTCGAACTTGCGATCCTCCTGCCTCCACCTCCCCAGCCACAGGGATTAAAAGCGTGCGCCACCCGCCCCGCTAGTCTGGCTCTTTCTTAGGATCTGGAAATTCTCCAGCCGTATTTGTGGTCAGACGCACAGAGGCGACCACTGCCTTAGGGCAGGAAACCCTGGGCTCTCCATTGTCCTTGCGGGCTGCAGACAGGCCCGCTTGCCCTCCCTCTTCCCCAGCAGCTGGGCAAGGCTTCCATCCACAGGCCAGGTGAGAGGTGAAAGGCACCACCAGCTGGCCTGCCCTGTGGCTGCCTGCCTGTGGTCACATGCTGGGAGAAAAGTAACCCGCCTTGTCTTGAGGGTTCCAAGACATGCAGTGCATGGCCTGTGCAGCTCAGGACTGGCCACACCAGCAGCTGCCCTGGCTCACATTCCTGCCCCCCTGTAGGATCCTCAGCCCCAATCCTCCCTCCTTCCATTTTCACTTTCCTGTCTTTCATGTCCCTTGTTACCACCACCAAGAAGTCCAACTCTAACGCCCACACAGAGCAGCTGCATGGCAAAATCAGTCTGTGCCATTCCTAGAGATTCAGGACAGCACGGGGAGCCCAGGACAAAGCCTCAGCTTCATCATGGCCAGAAAGAAGCTTTCAGGTTCAGCGGGACCCAGGAGCCGGCCTGCACTCCCCACCAGGGCTGTTGGCTGGGGACTGGTGAGTCACTGTCTCTCTGCCACCCCCATCTCCCAGACTTAGGGAGAACAGCTGGCCGCAGCTCACTGCTGCACTCACCTGTTCAAACCCAGAATATCACAGTAAGCCAGGGCAGCTGGGACCAGGCTCGGCCTCACAGCAGAACAAGAGCCCTGGGGTATTGCTGCGGAGGTCAAGGACCCACAGGGGTCGGCCCCCTATTCCCTTCCATCCCCTTCCCAGACGGAGCCCCAGCTTCTCCGTCCTCCCCTCGGGCCCTCACCTCTCGGGGAGCCCCATCTGCAGGAGAGGAGGGTTCCTGGAGCCAGGACGCTCTCTCCCCTTCCCTGGTGGTCTGGCTACCCAGGATGTGTGGAGAGCCCCGGGTCCGAGTCCAAGTCCCCTCTCTGTGCACCTGGCTGCAACTGGCTGCTTCCGCAGGTTCCCCCTGGGGCTCAGAACCCCTCCACACCACTGCCCACTTCGTGGGGCACATAGTGATGAGGTGTGGTCCCAGCTGGGCCCACAGGAAGCCAGTGGCCCAGAGGGGTGACCTCCCTGCCCTGTCCTCTGCTGTGGGATGGGGCAGCTGTGAGGCCTGAGGCCTTGGCCTTGCAGAAGGACCCTGGAGGGCAAACCCCTCCTCGGAGCCCCTCCTCTAGACCAGTTTGTCCAGATGCCAGAGAGGTGGGCGAAGTCCCAGGGGAGGGAAGGTTTCAAGGAGCCCAGGGGCCCCAGCATTCAGTGCTGCAGAGTTTGAACCGGATGGTTCTACTAACAACCCCTATGTGCAAATGGAGCAACTACACAAAAGCCTAATAAACACCAAGCCGCTAGTTCTTCCATTAAAATCCCCTGTGTATGCGTGTGTGTATACATATACATACACACAATCAGTTCACAAAGCCAGGACGAACAAGAACATCCAATTTCATGTTCTGCTTTTCCTCGCTAAATATTTCATTTACACATTCCCACTTACTGGTGTACGCTCACAAGATCTAGAGGCTAAAAGTAGCTTATTAATTAATGCTTTCGTGCTATAGGATATTGGTTTTTTTCTCAAGGCTCATTTCATAAATAGTGCTGCTACAGATTTTGTAGTAGAGTTGTTTATATTTGAGGTGTAGTCTCCCAAAGTGAAACCACTGCCTCAAAGGGTCTAAGGGGTTTGGTACATCCTTACATTTTGCCAGCTTCCTTTTCTGTAAGACTAAACTTATTTTTACTACTGGCAATGTATAAATAACGACTTTCCCTTCCGGCTCAGCAGTTTTTCTTTCTCTTCTCGTTCTTCTCCTTTTTCCTTTAATAAATATGCAAGATTACTTTAAAGAATTTGCGTAGCTGGGTGCAGTGGGGCAGGTCTGTAATCTCACCAACTTGGGAGGCTGAGGCAGGAGGATCATGAGTTCAAGGCCAGAATCAGTCAGCGATACCCTGTCTTGAACTAAAATAAAAAATAAAAATGGGGCTTGGAGTGCAGGTCTGTGGTAGAGCACTTGCCTAGCATGCACAATGCCCCAGGGGCCCAAAAAGTTGTGTGTGTGCTGGGGATTGAACCTGGGCTATGTGCATGCTAAGCGTGGGTTCTCCCACTGAACGATGCCCTTAAAGAATGGCTTCAAATTTGCATTTTGGAAGTTGAAATTAGAATAGAACCTGTGCTCCTGATGCCACCTCAAAGTGTCAGAGCCTTTTTGCCTGGAGAGTTTCACCACACACAGGTGGAAGTTTGTTCAAGACCCAAGCCCAGACAGCAGGCTCATCAGTGACTGCTCAAAGGAGAAGCAGGTACTGGCCTGGAGTTTGTCACAACGACCGCGAACATATCTCCCATAGAAGGGCAGACAGTCCTTAAGCAGGTGCTGAGCCTACCTCCTCTGAAGCTGTGCACAAACTCTGCACCCTCCTAAGGAGCCAGCCCTCCTCTGTCCACTGTCCTAAGCACTGCAGCTCCATGTCTGAAGTCAGCTAACATTTCAAACATGTGGTCCATTTACCCCTGTAAGTGCACTCGATCTTTTGAGACCACGTGTTCCAAATTTGGAGTTGGAAAATAAGGTCGCTGCTATTTTGGTATACTGGTACATACATCACTCGAGTACAAGCTTATTAAGAGGAAGGACTGTGTCTTCATCATCATTCCAAACCCGTATCATCTATTTCCTACCACCTGCGCCATCCTTTAATTATAGAATTGGTTCTACTTGCTCTCTCGTTACTTGGAGTTGCTATTCTTTGAAAATACAGATACTAAAATAGTACTCTTCTCTTTCTCTCCTCCAAGCTGCGTGTGTGTGTGCGCGCATGTGAAAATAAGTTCCAAAAATATGATTTTCCTAAATATGTTATATGCAGCAATATAGAAGCTGAAGGCAATAAAATATCCAGCAAGTGTTGCCTATCAAATGAATTCTTCTGAATACTTCCTGTTGTGCTCACAGCTGAAGAATGATGTAGTTGAGAGTCACCGATTTCCTTGCTTTTGCTTAGTAGGCAAATTAAAGTTGGCATGGCCATGAGAGGTCTTAGCTGTAGGTGTCAGCCATGTAAAGAGCATAGAGTCCAGTGCAGTGACTGGATAGCTTTCAATAAAGATTTTGAAAATAATCTTTATATAATGGATGCTATGAGGAATTACGCCTGCAGCTGTAGCCCTGTGGCATCCGATCCCGTCAGATCTCGGAAGCTAAGCAGGCTCAGGCTTGGTTAGTACCTGGATGGGAGACCACCTGGGAACACCAGATGCTGCAGGCTTGAGAGAAGGACCTGGCAACCCCCTCCCAAAAATCAATCTGCCATTGAAAACCCTATGAACAGCAGAGAAGCACTGACAATTAATGTTTCCCCTGTTGTATAGAGGGTCGCTATGAGTCGGATACCGACTCGACGTCATCTAACAACAATAATGAGGAATTACATACTAGTTCAGCATGTCCATATAGCAAATCCTCGAGGGTATTGGAAGAAGAATTCTGAGAAATGTTTAGATTCTAAATGTCTAGATTCACAACCTGCTGGCTTTATCACAGACCCCAGCACTTAGCATTTTCTTTCAGATCCCTCCGCCTTATAGAACTCTCCAAGAACTGATCTTATTGAATTGGCATAGCCTTCTATGTGCAAGGGGACCACAGCCTTCTCCAGCTTGGAGCTCAAGCTAAAATCAAGCTTTTGCTACTAGACCAAACCATCTGGATGGGTGGGGGCAATGGGAAATGAAGGGAACATCCTATCTGTAGAATAGTAAGTTCATTTCTACCAAGTGTCTGTCAGTTTGCCCTGTTGTGAGGACTTGTGTGTTGCTGTGATGCTGAAAGCTATGCCACTGGTATTTCGGATACCAACAGGACCACCCACGGAGGACAGGTTTCAGCTGAGCTTCCAGACTAAGACAGACAAGGGAGAAGGACCCAGCAGCCCTCTCCCTAAACAATCAACCATTGAGCCGCCTGGCTGGAAGACATTCAAGAAACAACTAGGGAAGAATTGTCTCCTCAATGGTGGCCCTGGGACTTCCCCGTGCTGATGTGGCACAACTCAAAATGAGAAGAAACAGTGGCTGCAACAAGGAGCTCAAACATAAAAAGATCGTGTCCTTGGCACACTATTAGTAGTGTTTTGCTTGCTGTACTTAGGGTCTGCTATGGGTCAGATCGGTGGGCTGGGATTTAGCTCAGTTGGTAGAGCGCTGCTCTGCAGTCTCTGAGGTCCCAAGTTCAATTCCCAGCACCGCAAACGTGGGAGAAGGATGTGGCAATCCACTTCTGAGACAATCCCGAAAATGTCTGCCATTGAAAACCCTATAAGGGTCACTATGCACCCTTATGGTGCAACAGCACCTAATAACAACAACATGAGTCAGATCGGTAAGAGCGCTGCTCTGCAGTCTCTGAGGTCCCGAGTTTGATTCCCAGCACCACAAAACTGGGAGAAGGATGTGGCAATCCACTTCTGAGGCAAATCAGCCATTGCAAACCCTATAAGGTTTGCTATGAGTCGGACACGACTCCAAGGCACCTAACAACAACAACATGAGTCAGATCCAAATCGTGGGCACCTAACAACAACAAAGTTCATTTGGCAGGAATTGTCTTTTATTATTCTTGAGGATTTTTATTCTCTACCACAGAACTCGAACTGCAAATTCAGCGTGAACAAGGAAGTATTCTTTGGAAGGTAAGCATCCACCATCAGGCACACACGTAGGTTCCCAGGCAGCTGGTGTGAATCTAGGGCGCTATAAAACACCTTCCGTTTCCCCTGATTCTCTTACACCTGACCCCAACCCGGAGCCTTCTACGTCTAGAAGCTCGGCCTTCCACAGCTTTCCTCTGCTGCACAACAGTCAGTCATCCTTTGCTTCCCTAGAAACCACAGAGCTACTGACCAACAGTGAGTATCTGTCCTGTTCTCTCAGCTTTCCAGGCCACACGAGCTCCAGCCCAGCCTCATGGCAGATCCTAGCAGGCTGGGAACTCACGCAGCGCTAACTCGGAGCCACGGCTCCCAGGGCCAAAGACAAGGCAAGCTAAGAGCTCCATGGGTGTTGGAGGCGGGAGGTGAGGCATATAGACTTAGGAAGTCCAAAATGTCCATCAGGAAGCTGTCAATATGTGGAAGAAGCGTGGCCAGCCATCAGGAGTCCGAAAAGCAAGGCTTCAGAACCAGCAAGGTATCAGACCGGAGCAAAGGAAGGCAGGGCCTCTGAGACCGCAGGATGGGTTCCAAGCCTTGAAAATCCGTCTCCTGTGAAAGGGCGGGGGAGCCAGTCCCAAAAGGACAATATGATTCCACTTACACAAGGCAGTCGTCATAGCCAATTTCATGGAGACAAAAATATAGGAGAGATGTTGCCAAGGCCTGGGGGCGAGGAGAAAGGGGAGTTCTTTAATGAGTGCAGACTTTCTGGGTTGCAAGATGAAAAGAGGTCTAGAGATCGCTGACACAAGTCTGGGTGTGTTTATCCCTTGGAACTGAATGGGGAGCTATGGTTTAATGGGCAGATTTTCAGTTTGGGAAGGGGATGGGTGGGGGCAATGGTTGTACAGTGGCATGAATGTATTTAATGCCAAGTAACCATATGCTTAAAAGGGTTCAAATGGTAGAGTTTATTATATGTATTTTTATCCCGATAGCAAAACATATCAAGTAAATTTCCTTCCAAAGCATAACTCTTTCCCAGGCCTTTTCTCCACCTGGCATGTCAACTCCTTGAAGTTTAGGAACTGCCATAAAATAAACAAACATGTTCTCTACTGAAAAAGCAAAACAAAACGGGAAAGAGGCAGGCGTGGGGGAAACAGTGAGGGATTGGCACTTTTATGAGTTTAGCCGGTGCCAGGGGTTCCCAAACTTTGGCGTGCGTCAGTATCACTTAGAGGCCTTGTTAAAACATGGATTCCATTTGCATTTCTAACAAGTTCCCATGTGAGGCAGATACTGCAGATTTGGGCATCTCGTTGAGAATCACTGGTCTACACAAATCTCTTTAAAGTATCAAAACCGTAGTCAAAGAGTTCTCACATTATAGTACATTTCACTATGAGGTTCTCTCTCTCTCCCTCTCCTGTCTTTTTTGACAGTGCTAGGGGACTGAACCCAGGGCTTCATGCATATTTTGCAAGCACTGTACCTTGAGCTGCACCCCTAGCCATTTGTTTGGTTTTTAATCTTGAGACGAGGTTTCCCCAAACTACACAGATGGCCTCTGGCCTTGAACTTGCAATCCTCCCACCTCTGCCTCCCAAATTGCTGGGATTACAGCTGTGCTTCATTGTACTTAGCTACTAAGGGCTTTTCAAATGTTGTTACCATTCCCGATTCCTAAGCCCTATAAAAATTTGTACTTTTCAAAGCTTCCCTAGCTGACTCTGACGCAGGAGGTTCTCATTCCGCAAGCTAGTAAGTGCAGCCTTGTTGTTGTTAGGTGCTGTCGAGTTGGTGTCCAACTCATAGCAACCCTACCTACAGCAAGTGAAACACTTGTCAGTGCATCTCTGCTATTCATAGGGTTTTCAATGGTGGATTGGTTTTTGGGAGTGGGTTGCAGGGTCCGTCTCCCAAGCCTACCGCACCTAGTATTCCCCTTGGTCTCCTTGGTCTCCCATCCAAGTACTAACCAGGCCTGACCCTGTTTAGCTCCTGAGATCTGATGGGATCAGACGCCACTATGGTACAGCTGCAGGCACGTTCAGCCTTAAGTGTACATTAATTGGCCCGTGATTCCCAAAGTTCAGTCCGTGAGATCACAGCCAGCAGCAAGAGCACCTGGGTACTAATTATGACACCTAATTCCCAGGCCTCAGCTAGCCCTCCTGACTCAGATCCTCTGGAGATGGGGGCTCAGCAACTGGATTTTAACAATCCTTTGGGTGGTTCTGAGTCACACTAAAGTTGGAGACCCTTTGTGTGGGATCTTTTGACAACTCATTTTTCACTGACCTGATGGCTAAACCAGAGCTTTTGGACAATTGCACGTGTATTTTCAGTATGTACATGACCAATTTCTGGAGAAATAGTACTGGTTCTCTTTTTATGCTGTCCTGAAATTGTGATTTGTACATTACTGGGGTTGGAAAAGTGAATGAAGAGAATTAGGAATATGGACAATGCCTCTTCAGTACCAAAAGCCACACCAAACATAACTGATAGAAACTTGTGTTGGTGTTGTTGGGTGCCGTCGAGTCATGTCCGACTCATAGCGACCTCATAGGGTTTTCAATGCCTGACTGTTTCGGGATTGCCTTGGGAGTGGGTTGCCACGTCTTTCTCCCATTTTTGTGGTGCTGGGAATCAAACTCAGGACCTCAGAGACTGCAGAGCGGCACTCTACCAACTGAGCTAAATCCCAGCCCCGATAGAAACTTACAGGAGGCAAATTTTGGCTCAGCTCAAGGATTGATGTCCTTGGGTACAGACGGCTCTGATCACGGGAAGGGCTTTCTTGGGATGTGGTGAGCGTACTCTTGTTAGACATGTTCCATCTGCCTGACTCGAGGGAATCGAGAAGGAACCAGGGTGGGTCCAGCAGTGTCTAGGTACATGTTGGAACAATGTCAGCCTCAGAATCGCCTGGATTGTTAAAAATCACCATACCATCCCACTCACAAAGATGCTGACTACACATCACATTGATTCTCAAGCAATTTTGAAATTTCAGGTCTGAGAATTACTGTACTGAATATAGCTTATGTTGTTGTTGTTCTTAGGTGCCATCGAGTTTTGTCTGACTCATAGCGACCCTCATAGGGTTTTCAACGGCTTATTATTTCGGGATTGCCTCAGGAGTGGATTGCCAGGTCCTTCTCCCATGAATATATCTGATATTCTTTCCAAATTCTATGACCATTGAAAAGAGAAAAAAGATCATTTCTAGCCGGGTGTGGTGGTTTATGCCTGTAATCTCAGTGACTAGGGAGGCTGAGGCAGGAAGATCACAAGTTCAACACCAGAGGCAGTCTGCATAATTTAGTGAGACCTTGTCTCAAAAAGTAAAAAAAATGGGCTGAGGGTGCAGCTCAGTGGTACAGCACTTGCAAAGCATGCAAGTGCAAGGCCCTGGGTGCAACCCCCAGTACCACCACCACCACCACCACCACAACAACAACAACAACAATAATAATAATAATCTAAGGGTTGGGAAATGAGAAAAGATTTTTAAAAATTCTCCAGACAAGAGGTTAATAATAAAATATAACATAGAAGATAGGGTCTCCAGCTCTACTAAGGTCCCCCTTAAGAAACAGGTTAGAACTACAGCAGAAAGGATTTTAATTAAAGGAAGAAAACTATCTTAACAATAAAGGGTAGTCAGCACTGGATTGTGCTAAAATAGTTTATAATGGAAGATTTTAAAAAGCAGGACACTTAGGAGGCTGAGGCAGGAGGATCATGAGTTCGAGGTTAGCCTGAGCTACACAGAGAGTTCCAGGCCAGGCTGGGCTACCTAGCAAGACCCTCTCTCATAAAAAAAGGAAGGTGGGGCAGGATGACTCCTCACCTGTCTGGAATGACACTGGGGAATTATCTTAACTCCCTTCCAGTCATGATTCTCATGTCCTGGCTTCTTCCACAGTGTATTACACTAATACAGACTCTGTCCCTCAAGCTTATAAAAAGCCATAATGGAAGCATCCATCATTATTAGATTGCTAATAAACCAGATTCAGCAAGTGGTGAATACATGAGATGTTAATATACTATTAAGCCCTTGGTCTGAAGATGAAGAAAGTCCAGTTTCTTGTCTACCTGATACTTATTCCCCTGTGAGTGACTTAAGAGGTATCAGCTTTTGTGGGGCATCGCCCTGGCACTGGACTTGCTCCGGCCACAAGCAGGAACCAGCCACCAAAGACCCCCTCATCTGGTGACGGGGAGCAGAGCACCCAAGAGCCGTGCAGCCCAGCAAGGAGGCTAATGCCCACAGCTGCTCTGAGAAGCCTTGAGAAAGGCAGTCTCAGAGGTTTATGCCCACGGTGGCTCCTTGCTTCTTTCTTCCCAATGAAGATGCGGACTCCAAGTCCTCTGCTCCAACAGCTCTTTATTGTTTCATCTGTCCTGGTCAATGGAATGGACCCAGACTGCTCCAGGTACCGCCCTTATACACTCTCCAAGGGCTAGCCAGGAACCAATCAGAGGCAGTCACCCCATAGGGATCTCAGCCAATCAGGGGGGATATGCAAATTTGGGTTTGTAAAGTGACCAGTCGGGGGTGGTTCCTGAATGGTCCAATCAGGAGCTGTTCAGTGGTTTGGAAATAGCCAATCAGTGTCGAGGGGCCTGAGGAAAGCGATACTATAAATTTAATGATCTCTGCAGCCAGTGTCATCTTTGGGAGCTCAGTGATCCTGAGTTCCCAGATGTAGGGCAAAGGTGATTGCCCGGGGAACAAGCCTCAGACCTCCAAGGAGGCCCAAATAGGCCCCGGGGCAAACTGCCTCTCTAGGCAGTGCCCTACAAGCTTTTGCCTGAGCATTCATCCTGTGGGGACCAAGTCTCCAATGAAGAAAAGTCAGAAAGAAACCTCTAGCTGACATTATTTTTCTGTGGTTCTGATTTTAAGTTATGGTGGGAGTCAGGCATCAAGGCCAAAGCTGCTAAAAAGAGAATATCTGGGAGTGGAAAGGGAGCCAGGAAGGAAGGCTCTGAACAAATACAGATAGGAATAGCAGCTGAGAGAGCAGGCCTCCACCCTGGGTATAAAGGAGGTGCTGACAGCAAGCCAGGGCAGGAGAGGGGGACCCAGGGTGAATAGCGGTCGCTGGGCTTCACTCTCTTAAGTATTTCTGCTTCAGAAAAGACAAATCTAGGGAGACCTTTGTATATTTTCAGTTGGAAGTATATCTGATGCAGAGTTTATGAAAACCTCTCCAAATTGTCCGGAGTATCTAGAAGTTTCCACCTATCAAGGAACAAGGTTATAACAAGCAACATAGTGGTTTAAAACAATGGCCCTGGAGCCAAGAGGCTTGGATTAAAACCTTCCTGTACCACCTGTCCATGGACAAGTTTCTTAACATCTCTGGGCCTTATGTGAAACAGGACAGTGACTAGAACTGGGTTATTTAGGTGATTTCATGAGCTAATTACTGAGCACAGGGGTGGGCACAAGGTCAGTGCACAATGAATGTTAGCTTGTTGTTAGTTTCCTACAGAAATGCTTTCCAAATGCTAAGGGTGAGACCTGGTACTAATCTGTTACAAAATGTTCAGCATTCCTTGATGTCTTAGTCCATCTTCTGTTGCTATAGCAGAATACCTGAGGTAGGATAATATATAAAGGAAAAAGGTTTACTTTGGCTTATGGTTCTGGAGGCAGGAAGTCCAAGATCAGTACTCACGCTGCTTCACCACATGGTGGAAAGCAGCAAGGAAAGCAGGCATCTGTAGAAGAAGAGTAGTTTTGCATTGTAACAACCTGGTCTCAGGTAAATACTCCAGCCCTTGAAGAACAAGAACTCACTCCCACAAAAAGGGCATTAATACTTCTTAATGACTTAGTCGGCTCTTAAAGGTCCCACTTCCCAACTCTGTCACAATGGCAACTGGATTTCAATATGAGTTTTGGAGGGGACAAACCATAATCAATAATGTTGTTGTTGTTTTTAGGTGCCGTCGAGTCGGTATCCGACTCATAGCGACCCTCATAGGGTTTTCAATGGCAGACTGTTTCGGGATTGCCTTGGGAGTGGATTGCCAGGTCCTTCTCCCATTTTTGCGGTGCTGGGAATCGTACTCAGGGCCTCAGACTGCAGCGCAGCACTCTCCCAACTGAGCTAAATCCCACCCCATAGTCCACCATAGCCCTTGGCAAAATGAGAGAAATAGGGAAAATGTTAGGTGTGCACGGGGACATTCCATTGCCAATTTCTTGGGAAGCAATGCCCTTGGAGGATGTATAATGTCCTCTGGTTTTGGAAATAATGTTCTTCATACAAAGTACTATAAATGTAATGATCTTTGCAGCTTTAACCCTTTATTGGTATCATGCCTCTGGGTCACATATGACCCCATGATACACGTACCCACACTTAAGAAAGTGCTATTGCACCCACCTGAGGGGTCAATTTTGACCCCTCAATACTAGTCAAGGGTTAAATTAGTCCATGAAATCCAAGAGTCCAGGAACTATTCTTCTAAAGGATGTACAGAAATACAAAGAGGGGTGGGTGGGGCAGGGACTCCGCCTGATGCTGCAAGGGCATGAACTGGGCAGGTATGCCCTGCCCTGTACCCCCTAACTTCCTTTGGTTTTTCTCTGTGGTTTTCACGTTCTCCAGTCATGCTTTTTGTTCCTTAGCCAGTCTCTCCCTTTCTCTGCAGACATTTCTAGACCTTACTCTCTTTCTTGTTTTTCTGCCATTCTATTAGGCTATTTTCTCCCTTTTGTGACACTCTCTCCCTTTGTCACCCTGGTTATCCTCCCCCTCACATACCATGTATCTGCTCCAGCCTTTGCTCTTGATTCCTTTTTTCTGGTCCCAGGTGCCCACCTACTCAGGTGACAGTCATGACAGACATGATCCAGGAGGTGGGGTGGTGACTCTGCTTGTCCCTGCCAGATAGAAGTCTGTGCTGAGAACAGAATGACAAACATGGTCCTCAAGATTGGTCTCCTTGCCCCAGCTGAGTGACATGGCATTCAGTGACACGTTCCATCCTGGCACCGGGGGAGATGGGGAGGTCTTTCCTCTAGTGCTGCGTTTGTTCCCCAGGCAGCCAGCGAGGCCAACACATTCCGGTTTGCCTGGAACTTTCCTGGCTTTACCACTGAAAGGCCCAGATCCTGACACTCTTGCCAGGAAGTCCTAGCAAACTGGGATGTCGATCAACCTAGAGCCAGCGGCACCCACTTTTACTGGACTGTGGCTCAAAGATGACGCCTAGGTGGGTCCAAGTTCAGAGAATGGAATCCAGGAAGTGAGATGACCGGAGCTGGAATCCCTTAACCCAGGGCAGAGCCCCTGGGTAGGATGGGCGGCAGCTCTTTTGGGGACAGCCTGTCCCGCGTGTTCGCTGAGTGTGCTCTGTCTCCATCGGTGATCAGAGGCAGAGGAAATGGGTGGGAGAGGAGCCCGAGGTTACTCACAAGGCTGAGTTTCCTGACAGCAAGTATTCTTAGACACGGGAATGAGTCTCTAAGGCAGATGAGGCATCGTCCTTGGAGGTATTCGCACTGTGGATTCCCGAGGGCTTCAAGAGTGTAGGTGGGGCTCAGGAACGCAGAAGATGGACATAGATCAGTTCTAATGGCAGACTCTGTTTCCGGCTACCCATCTATTACCATCTATTATGGATTAGCTGATTTTTCGTTGTCTTTGTTTGCCTGTAGTTAAACCTTCCAGCATTAGGGGTGAAGTAGCTTGGTCGTGGTCTCCTGGGAAATGAGTCAAGCTTCTCCAAAGCCTGATGGAAAGATAAGCATGTTGCTATCCTTCCCTAGGGAGGTTACATTTAGGAAAGGTTATTTGTGGTTCCATTCAATGACAGCAAGGTTAGAAATTTTAAACAGGGAGAAAAATTCTCTGCCTGTTACTACTCCTGCAGACCGAAAGACCCGACTTCTCTCCCCACCCATTGCCCTAGGTTTCTTTGGGACTCCATTCATGTTGAACATGGCATCTGGCTTTATCCATATAGGATCCGTACATAATGGCAATTAGATCTTACTGAGTGATTAAAGTAAAACTAAAGCAAAGTTTGTTTTTTAAAATCCTGGTTAATTGAGTTATTTCTAATTTTAAAACTCAGTTAAATCTTTTCCCTTTATGCAATTGTCTCACTGGGAAGTCAAGCTGAGCCATCTGGTGAATCATTGTGGTTAAAAATGACAGGCAGTGTAAAAAAAAGACATGAAAGTAGAAGGCGGACACTAGGGAATAGGAAGAGGACATGGGGTCATTGTGGGTAATGGGGGAGGTAAAGATAAGCAAGACACCTTATGTGTACATGTCATGATGTGAAAATGTCATAATGAAACCCACCATTTCCTACAATTAATATACACCAAAAATTCATGTTGATGAAGATAGAAAATGCAGATATTAAATGCTTTTGTTTGGTTGCAAGAAAAAGTCTAATTCTTTTTTTGGGAAATTTTTAATGTACAACTTAATGTGTTTCATTCTGACATGCGTTTCATTGTGACATTTCCATATATGCGTTTCATTGTACAATGCACAGATAACTTCCCCCTTACCCTCTTATGCCCCTCCTCCCCCTCTCCCACCCCACGCCCCACCAACGGACTCTGTTCTACTTGCATGTCTTTTTGTAGGAAAAAATCTAATTCTAAAAAATGAAAGAGATAGGTGTTGGGGTTAATGGTTCTTATTATTTAAGGGATTTCTCCCATCTGTTGGATGGAAATTGTGTGCCGCCTACACTAGACCTGAGAGCCTCTTTCCACTGCACCGTTCTGGGGCTGTCATTACTTGGCACTGATCCCTGGCCACCAACCTCATAGTCAGGCGGATGGCATAAACCCTTTGGCTGCTGTTCTGATCAGCTCCCTATAGGCGTTCCTTAGATTTTGTGTGCACAGGGGCTTAGCACAGTCCCTGGCCTCACCCTGACGTTGCCCTGACCCAAGTTCTCTATAATCTCATCAAGGGTTACTCGAGATGTTCACAAATCCAAATGACTATGAAAAACTTAACCAGTTGCAACCGAAGTAATAAGACTAGGGCCGGGAAAATCCTTAACCTAAAGAAAAACTCGTTGATTCTACATGAATGAGTTTTTCTCAGATAATATTACACACAGAGAGAAAGAGAGAGAGAGAGAGGAAGAAAGAAAGAGAGAGTGTGTGTTTTGGTTTTACCTTTGGATATAAACTGTTGTTGTTGTTGTTAGCTGCTGTCAAGTTGGTATCCGACTCATAGCGACCCTCATAGGGTTTTCAACGGCTGACTGTTTCGGGATTGCCTTGGGAGTGGATTGCCAGGTCCTTCTCCCATGTATATAAACTAGGTGAAATAAATTATGCTCAAGTGTATAAAGGATGAGGCCCTGCGCAGATACTGGTTTTGTGTGATCCTTATGCCTGGCGCGGTGCCTCATACCTGTAATCCCAGCAACTTGGGAGGCAGAGGCAGGAGGATCACAGGTTCGAGGCCAGAGGCAGCCTGCATAACTAAACAAGACCCTGTCTCAAGATAAAAAGTGAAAGAATGGGCTAGGGGTGCAGCTCAATGGTAGAGAGCTTACAAAGCATGCATGAGGCCCTAGATTCAACCCCCTAGTACTGCCCCCTACCCCCAAAAATTGATTACACAGCAGCAAAGCCAGAGAACAGAATATGGCATGGAAGCTAGTGAAGTGGACCAGTAGCCCATTCACTCATGACTTAGGCAAAAGGCCTTGGGGTTTACCTCCTCCTCTTCCCCCTCCTCCTTCCCCTCTTCCCCCTCCTCCCCTCCTCCTCCTCTTCCTCCTCCTCTTCCTCTTCCTCCTCCTCCTCTTCCTCCTCCTTCTCCTCCTTCTCCTCCCCTTCCTCCTCTTTCTCCTTCTCCTCCCCTTCCTCCTCCTCCTCCTCTGCCTCCACCCCCTTCTCCCCCTCCTCCTCCTCCTCCTCATACTCCCTGTCCCAGTCCTCTTCCTCTTCCTCCTCCTCACTGTTCCTCCCAACCCCCCACCCTGAGCTCCCTACAAAGAGGAAGCACGTCCTTTGTCTCATTTTGTTTTCTCCCACCCATCCATTTCGGGCTGTGGGCAATAGTGATGTTATTGGTGCCAGCAGCATGTGCCAAAGCTGGAGCACTCACTCTGTTTTATATTCCATTTACATAAAGGAGACTTGTTTCTATTTTTTCTACTTGGCTTTCCAAAACACACACACACACACACACACACACACACACACACACATATATATTTTTTCTTTTTTAAGGATGAGTCTTGCCATATATAGTCCTAGCCAGCCTGAAACTCACTATGTAGCCAGGCTGGCCTCAAACTCATGGCAATCCTCCTGCCTCAGACTCCTGAGTGCAGAGATTCCAGGCATGCACCACCATCCCTGGTTTCCAAACCACGTATTTATCAGTAAAACTCACATAACCATAGGCAGGTGGTCCACTTGTAAAACTGTTTTTCTGATTTTATTTATGGCCCCTTAACTACTCATCCCTGATCGTATTCTCTTCCATGAGCCCCACGCTAGGTGAGTGCGTTCTTCCCACTCACCTGCGTTCCTTCCCACGTGCGGACTAAATGTTCTCACCCGAAGGCTGCTGTGATCTTCACCTCCTTCCACTTTCCCCACTCAGCATGACATTTTTGGGATCCGGCCATGTTGATATAAGGTCATCTTATTGACAGCTTCTGGCTGCAGTGTAGTTTTCTTATCCTGTGCGTTTTGCACTCTCACACCAAAAGGCAAAGGGTGTTCAACTGTTTACATCAGCAGTTAATGTTCCTGCAAAGAGATGAACAGAGTCTCTGGTTATTTGTCAGAGAGATGCTCTGGGGTGTGACCAGGGAACAGTACTGCTGGGACACACAGAAACGATATATATATATATATATATATATATATATATATATATATATAATTTGTTGTTGTTAAGTACCATCGAGTCAGGTACGACTCTTAGTGGCCCTTTGTACAACAGATGAAACACTCCCCAACACTGTGCCACGCCCGGCACTATGTCTGCTACTGTTTCTCTGCTATTTGTAGGGCTTTCGATGGCTGACTTTATATATGTATATATATATATATATATATATATATATATATATATGCACATGTTGTCACCAAATCGTGCCCACCTCACTCAGAAATAATAGCAGCCTGGACTTTTGCTCATTTGTATTGCAGTGAATTCCATTTGCCCACCTTCTTGTGAGCACCTGGTATTATACAACTTTATTTCTTGTCAAATTGTTGTAAGGGAGTCTCTCATTTCTAACATAATCTGTATTTCTCTGACTATTAATGAATTTGCCTACTTGTGTGTACATTCGCCATTTCAGTTTTACTTCTATGATTTTTTTTCATATTTTTGCCCATTTTTTCTGTGGTTTTTTTTTCTTGATAACTGGCAGAAACTCCTTAAATATTTTAGATTTTAATCCTCTGTTGTAGTTTTGCAAAATATGTTCTTCCAGTACATTTCCTGTTACTTCATTTAGCGTCCCTCATTTTGAAGAGAAAGCTCTGCTTTTGATGTTACGTCTACCCATTTTTCCTTTGAGATTTGGGCCCCCTGTGTCCCTACATGAATCAGTCAGCTTTTGGTGTAGGACACGTCACTCCAAGACAAGGTGGCTCATGCCAACACTGATACCTCCCTGTGAGTTGGTGGGGGCTCATGGGCTGCACCTGATTGGCTGGGGCATGATACTCTTGGACCGCCCTGCTCTGTGCTTCATTGGCTGGGAGGCTGGGCCTCTGGCCCAAACCCTCTCGCCCTCCAGCAGGGTCACCAGGATGCTTCCCAGTGTCCCAGGCTGTCATGTGGCAGGTCTGGGCACAGCGGGAAGTGTAGACTTGATCATAAACTTCTCTTTCTTCACCTTTGCTAATGCCCAGTGGCAAGCCACAAGGCCAAGTGCAAACTCAAGGAGTGGTAAAAATGACTCCAGCTCCTGATGGAAAAAGCAGCAGGTGTCATGTTTATTGTCTACCCTACGCCCACCCACTGCCCTCTTCTGAGCTCCTTCCTTTCCTTTTCAGAAGAAGGACCTGGCAATCTCTCGAACCAATCCCGAAACAATCAGTCACTGAAAACTCTGAGGGTGGCTAGGAGTCCACACCTGACTGGCTGGCACTCACAACAACATTTCCCTTTAAGAGTTTTGTAGTCTTAAAGCTATTTAGTATATCTTTCTTTATATTGTTGTGACTTTTAATTTATTTAAATGAATATTCAAATTTTACATATTTAATGTCTGATCATAATTACATTATGGAATATATTAATAGATTTGTGCATTCTAGAACATTATTAAAATACATTTCAACTTTTTATGCAAATCTATTTTTTTCAGAGTACAAGTAACATTTTCCAAGATAAATTACTGAACTTTCTTCCCATGATCTAGGTTGCCCGCTCTCTTATATACCTGGTTCTACTTCGGAACTTTCTATTCTGTCCATTAGTCTGTTGCCTCTCCCTAGGTTTCTGAGTGTTTTTGCAGTGTTGGGGTTTGAACCCAGAGTCTTGCCCATGCTAGGCAAGGACTCCACCACTGAGCTACATCCCCAGCCCTTGTTTATGCTTTGTGACACGGGTTACTGTCTGATAGAGCTAGTCTTTGCTTTTCTTGCTCAGCACTCCCTTGGCTGTTTGTGTACCTTTACTCTTTATAAATTTTACAATTTTTCTAGTTTAAAAATCATCTTGAGATTTTGGTGAAAATTACATTTAACTAAAGATTAATTGGGCTGGGATTTAGTTCAGTTGGTAGAGCGCCGCTCTGTGGTCTCTGAGGTCCTGAGTTCAATTCCCAGCACAGCAAAAATGGGAGAAGGATGTGGCAATCCACTCCCAAGGCAATCTTGAAACAGCCATCCATTGAAAATACTATAAGGGTCGCTATGAGTCAGACATGACTCCACGGCACCTAACAACAACAACAAAAGATTAATTTAGGGACAGTTAACATCCATCCTGTGTTTAGTTGACCCATTCATATACGTGGTATATATTTTTGTTTACTTGGCTAGTCTTTTATATCCTTTATTGGAGTAAAAATTTTTTTACTTTTTATATTTTTGTCTATAATTCCACATAATTTTTTGGTTAGGTTAACCATAATTTATAGTTTTGATCATATTTATTCAACCATATCAAAAAATGTTGCTTTTTGTCCCTTGTCATTTATCAGACTTCAAATGTTGTAGATGCGGTCTGATGAATTATTGACATACTGTAATAAAACTCTGAATCTTAGTGAAAGGCTTATTATCTAGTAATATTGATATTTGAGATGACATCATTTATCATGCCTTCTAAAATGTACCAAATGATTAGTGTCTGAATGAAATCAGCCTGCTGAGGTATTCACCCAAGAGATTTTAATAGATTCTTCTATCCCAATAAATGTAGGAGGTCAGTTCATAGTAAAACACACAAAGACAAAAAAGGTCATGAACTACTCTTTCTGAAATCTCCTTTATTCCAACAACTCCCAAATGTTGTTAGGTGCCGTCGAGTCGGTATCCAACTCATAGTGACCCTCATAGGGTTTTCAATGGCTGACTGTTTCGGGATTGCCTTGGGAGTGGATTGCCAGGCCCTTCTCCCATTTTTGCGGTGCTGGGAATTGAACTCAGGACCTCAGAGACTGCAGCGCAGCGCTTTACCCACTGAGCTAAAGCCCAAATGTTAGAGAGAATTAATTGCTGTACTATAAAAACTGGGTCCCAGAGAAGTTTCAAAAACCAGCCAGACGGGGGAGTTTTATGGTCTGTGTGGTCTTACACCCTAGCAACAAAAAAACCATTGTAAGCACGATGCCTATAATTTTCTTTTGTTCTGTTGATAAAAACAGAGATGAAAGCTAAACTTATAGACCTGAATTTTCATGATGATGGGTGCTCAGGGTTGTCATTACTTGCTCAGAAAAAGATTATCACTGCTTGTCACTTTTGCAAAGGGAAAGAGAATACAATGGACCTTTTAAGAAACATAGGGATGCATGAATGTGTTTAGCAGAATGATGACCTGGTCTAGGGAACAAATATAGGCATTTTTTGTTGAAGTTATTTTCCTTGTTTTTGCATTTCCTGTTTTGATGGATTTTTTTTTTTTTTTGGTGCATTTTAATCCCTTCAACTTTTGCATTCACTTTTAATACCTGCACCTGCTGCCCATATTTTGGTTGAAGAGGAGGCATGACAAGGTAGAGCCTGGGATGCTCAGTTGAAGGACCTTAGGCAAGGCACATGTCTCCAAGCCTCAGTTTACTCATCTGGCAGAAAAAGGGTTTATATAATCTTAACTTCCTCTTAAACTTTAAGTTCAAACTCTGAATATATCCTGGGACTCTTGGTTTCTGGACATCATTCTTGAAGGTTTTATAAATAAAGTGGAAATCACTTGTTTCCTTAAAACCAGTGAGAAGCTTAGAGAGCACAGCAATCTCCAAGCTTCTGTAATCCCAGCGGAACCAAATCAGAAATTGCAAGGTTGCTGGGGCACCCATGTGACAGCGAGGAGCAAAGCGCACACTTCACAGATCTTTCCGAAGTCCACATTTATCCTAGGAGTTTCTTGAATTGCCATGAAAATTGGAATGGATGAGAGTTTTGGTTTGTCAACAGGATAAAAGGTTCACTGATATAAAGTGAGTCACTTGGTTTTTGTTGGGATTGAAAGGTGACTTTATCAGAAATCATGCTGCACAGCTAAGGAATTAATCTGGATGAGTGGTCTCAGTCTGACAATAAGATGCTCCGATGCCCTTCCCAGCAATGATGCTGAAATAGCAACAGCTCTCATTTGCTGAGGCAGGAGCAGCTGCCAGCCGGCAAATAAAGGGAGAGAAACCAGAAAATTAAAGCCATTCCAAGGAATAATTATGAGACTTTAAGTAATCAATCAACCAATATGTATTGATGACCTGCTGGTGAAGTCATCACACCTACATGCTCTGCTTTCTAGTAGCTTCTCGTTGTTGTTAGGTGCAGTCGAGTCGGTGTTCAATTCATAGCAACCCCATATACAACAGGCGAAACAGTTTTGTCAGTGCTTCTCTGGTATTCATAGGTTTTTCAATGGTGGATTGTTTTTTGGGAGTGGGTTTCTGGATCCGTCTCCCAAGCCTACAGCACCTGGTGTTCCCAGGCAGTCTCCCATCCAGGTACTAACCAGGCCCGACCGAGGCTCTAGTAGCTTGTTGTTGTCGTTGTTGTTAGGTGCCATGAAGTCGGTATCCAACTCATAGCAACCCTACATACAACAGGGGAAATACTACTGTCAGTGCTTTTCTGCTGTTCATAGGGTTTTCAATGGTGGACTAATTTTTGGGAATGGGTTGCCGAGTCCGTCTCCCAAGCTTCCAGCACCTGGTGTTCCCAGGTGGTCTCCCATTCAAGTACAAACCAGGCCCGCCCCTGCTTAGCTTTCAAGATCTGAGGTGATCAGATGCCACAGGGCTATGGCTGCAGGCTCTAACAGTTTAGGATTTAGTTAATAGCTACTCTCTTTTCTTCAGTCTAGGGGATGCCAGAGCCAGCAACTCCTCCTGAGATTCCACCACACCCCTCAGAGCCACAGACAGGCCCTGGCCCATGTGTCTTTGTATAATTTGACATTTGATATTTTCAGTCTCATTTGTTGTTGTTGTTAGGTGCCGTCAAGTCGGTATCCGACTCATAGCGACCCTCTGTACAACAGGGGAAACACTATTGTCAGTGCTTCTCTGCTGTTCATAGGGTTTTCAATGGCAGATTGATTTTTGGGAGGGGGTTGCCAGGTCCTTCTCCCAAGCCTACAGCTTCTGGTGTTCCCAGGCGGTCTCCCATCCAGGT
>VMDO01005374.1:33292-66978 GCA_007922755.1 Pedetes capensis | reverse complement strand
CAGTCTCATTTAGTTCCTTGTAAATCCGCCCACTGTTGGCTTTTAGCTGCCTGGGTCCTGCCTGGGTCCTGCCATATTTCTGGTTAAGCATTCTCCACTCTTGGAATCCACTTCAGTTGTTGTTTTGTTTGCTTCTCCAACTTCATCCTACCTTTAGCCCCTGGTGCTGCTGGATTCTGCAGCTGAACACCTTCCAGGCTGGTGTGGCCCATTGAAACTTCCAGTTCAACATCTAAACGTCCCGGAAGGACCCCATCTGTTGGCTGGAGCCACCAGTAGCCAATCTTTGGAAACTTGACTCTTTCTTGGACCCTCACATGTGCCTTGACATGACAGACATGGCCTTGTGTCCCTTCATCACTGTGAGGTCATCCACCGCCAGACATGCCCCTACGTGTCCTGAGTGTGGCTTGCTATGATTTGAACAGAGAGGACCAGAGCAATAGCAATCTCTTCCTTATTCTAAAACCCCTGCAGCTTCCTGGCTCCCACAGATGACTCTCCCTGAGACTTTTTTTGCATCAGAGCTACAGAGGTAGTGTCATTAGAGACACAGGGTTGCCAATGGAAGAGGAACTGGCTTCCTATAGATGTAAGCAGTATGCTGTGCTGGGCGCGGTGGCACATACCTGTAATCCCAGTGGCTCTGGAGGCAGAGACAGAAGGATCACAAGTTCAAGACCAGAGGTAGTCTGCGTAACTTAGCAAGACCCTGTCTCAAAAAGTAAAAAAAAAAAGGGCTAGGGGCGCAGCTCAGTGGTCCAGCACTTGCAGAGCATGCAGGCACAAGGCCCCAGGTTCAACCCCCAGTACCACAAAAAGAAAAAGAAAAAGAAAAAGAAAAAAAAGGAGGGGGGGTAGTAAGCAGTGTGCTCTGGAAGGTGAGGCTCAATCACAAGAGAAACGCACATTCTTTCATGCCTGGCCAGCAGGAAGCCAAAGGCAGCCCCTCTGTGGACACTGGGGCTACAGAGCCTTGTGTTGAGAGATTATCAGGGCAGACACAGTAGTTTAGGACTGAGTTCATCTTCCTTGCCTCCTCCACCACCTCCTCCTCCTTTTTTGCTGTTGGTAACAGCATTGTGCAGCCAGTGACCGGAGCTGGAAAACCTTCTTACTGTGGTTGAAAACCCCGAGTATATCAGCAAAATATGTCACTGCTTTGACCCCTCTTCTGTTCTTTAACTCAGGCCCTCATTTTGTTTCACCCAGACCAAGGCACTAACCTCTTACCTGAAACCAACAGCCATGCGCTGGCCCTTTCCCTTCTCCACCTTAACATAAGGCTCCCCTTGGCCTTGAGAAGGGAAGGTTACATTTCTTAGTACAGAGTTCTACACAATTGGCCACCTCCCATCATTCACCACCATGTACCCCTGAAATATGGTAGAGAAAGGTCCAAGTGTTAGCCCTGATCTGCCCTGACACTGCAGCTCTCACTAACTGCTGTGCCTGGCATAACCAAGGACCCCTTGCTTACCTTGTTCTGTATGTTTTTACTCCTATCCTGAGCTCGTGTGATTCCTTTGCCTGGTCTTCCTTTCTGGCACCTCCTGTTTCCTCTCAGGCTGGCCTCAGGCATTCCCTCATCTCATGATCAGAACAATTCTCCCCTCCTTTGTGCTGTTATGATATTTAGCACCTTTGATCTTACGCTGCACGAGGTTGCTTTTTCTGTGCCCATCTTTCCCATGAGCCTGAAAGCTTTTTGAATCCAGAGCAATGAAGTGCTCCTCTGTATGGTCACCACAGTCATTGGTGATTGTAGGAACAAGGAATGTTTGTTGAAATGGACCTGTCCAAATATGGACCCCAAATCCTGGCTCCGATGCTTGATACACACCTGCATATATTTTTGCTCCGTGGCATCCGATCCCGTCAGATCTTGGAAGCTAAGCAGGGTCAGGCCTGGTTAGTACTTGGATGGGAGACCACCTGGGAACACCAGGTGCTGTAGGCTTGGGAGGAGAACCTGGCACCCTCCACACACACACACAACCAGCCATTGAAAACCCTATGAACAGCAGAGAATCGTGGATAGTAGTGCCAGACATGGCACAATGTCAGATAGTGTTTCATCTGTTCTACATAGGGTCGCTTGAGTCGGTCCTGACTCAACGGCACCTAACAGTAGGGGCACACATACACATGCACACCACTCCTTCTCACTGTACACATTTATGGACGGTTGCACACTCACATAGAAACTCACAGGCACACACTTTTGTATCACAGGCCTGCCTATCCATACACACATTCACACATGCATACACATGCAAACTCACATGTGTGCATGTGACTGCATGCACGCCTATACGTGTTCATGCGCTCTCACGCACATAGGCACATATGTTCCCATTCACACACGTGCGCACACAGGTGGGCACACCCACTTTGTCATATCTGTGAGAGGTGAGTTTCAGCAGAGGCGGTTGCATGGGGAGTGATGAGAGACTGGTTTGCCATAAGGAAGGAAGGCATCAGGGCTGGATTTGGGGGTACCATTACTCCCCACAGCTGATAGTTCTCTCAGGAGGAGGAGCCTCTGTTTATGGAACATCCTGGCTGCTTTTGCCTTTCGCTCAGAGGAAATTGAGAAATCTGGTGATGGAAAATTTAGAGCGAACAAACCACTGTGATTGGCCCTCTTTGTTCTCTTTGCAGCTACCCTGCCACACGGGGCGTGAGTGGGGTGTGGGCTGGAAGGGGTGGGAGGCTGCTGGGATCCAGGCTGCCGTGAAGGGGTTCAGTATTGGGAGGTGTGTTTGTTCTTAGGCATATGCTGTATCTTCCATGTCTGCACAACCATGGTGATGTTCACCTCCCCCAGCCATCTTTCTCAACTGGCTCAAAGATGAGGCGGGGACCGGAGTGTTATTGGTCAGGGCCCCTCCAAGACTAGAAGTTGGAAGCCAATGGCAGAATTTGGGTAAATCATCTCCTTTCTGGCTGATTAGGTGGTTTCCAACTCACAGGAGGGCCAGGGGCTGAGGAAATTCCCTTTGGTTATGAATTGGTAAGTTTATTGCTTGCAATGTGTAAAACACCACTGTAGGTACTTAGACATATACCCCCACATGTCTGTCAGCTTGTCTTGCTGTGGGGGCCAGTGTGTTGCTATGATGCTGAAAGCTATGCCACCGGTATTTCAGATACCAGCAGGGCCACCCATTGTGGGCAGGTTTCAGCTGAGCTTCCAGACTAAGACAGACTAGGGAGAAGGACCCAGCAGCCCACTCCCAAAACAATCAGCCTTTGAAAACCCTGTGAATAGCAGAGAAGCACTGTCAAATATAGTGCTGGAAGATAAGCTCCCCCCCACCTCCCTGCCACCCCTAGGCTGGAAGGAATTCAAGATACAACTGGGGAAGAGTTGCTTTCTCAAAGTAGATGGACCTTAATGACAGGAGTGGAGTAGGCCCCTGGGACCTCCTTTTGCTGATGTGGCACAACTCAAAATGATAAGAAACAGTGGTTGCAGCAATGGGCTCAAATGGAACAAAGATCATGTGCATGGCACAGCGTCGGGCAGTGGTTCATTCTGCTGTACTTAGGGCTGCTTTGAATCGGATCTGATTCGACAGCCTAGCACCTAACAATAACAACAAGAAAGACATATATGATAGTTCTCAGGTTTCGCAGGGCTAGAATCTCATTGAATGAAAGGCCACCTTCTTATTTACCCCACTTTATTTGCAGCAGTTTGGCTGGCGGGCCCCTCCTGCTCTATTGGCTTCCTCTGTCTGGGGGGCTGCTTTCAACCCCTGGGATCTTCACTTTCCTCCCCTGGGCCTGACATCCCTGTGCTGCCTGCTGTGGCCGGCTCGTCATCCAGCAGGCACCAGGCTCTCCCCATTGGAATGAGACACATGGGGGAGCCAGCAGGTGGCCTGTTTCATCTCACGGGGGGCACTAGGTGCCGTATGTAGTTCTGTTTTCTTTAGGGCTAAGGCAAGTCCAGAGAAAATTCTAGATAAGTTAGGGTTAGGTTGCACTTAGGGCTAGGGAGGGATTTGTAGAGGGAGAAGGCTGAAGGGCAGGTCTGGAATGGTGGCGTCCAGCAGCTGATGGCTATTTTACAGCATTAGTGACCAGCTGGTGACCATCTCCAGGGAGGAAAGGCCAAGAGGAAACAGCCTCAGGCTGCCACAAAGGGACTGAGTCTCAGAATGGGTGATGAGGGACGTAGGGAACGGTCTTTTTCTGAAGAGTTTGTCAATTAGAATGGACACAGTGGCTGGCATTATTCTTCAAATAAGTTTCAGAAACCAGCAATAAATACAGTCATTTGGAAACAGCTCACCAACTGCATTCTCATCACAAGAGGTTTCTGGTTGTGTCTGTTTTGCCTTGGGAAGTCTAGCAATTATCATGAGCCACCTTCTCCCCAGGATCCATTTAGATAGATATCCACAATACTGTGGAAGCCTTTGATCTGAGTATCGGAAGTATTTCTATCTCCAGGGAAGAGGGCTACCCTTCTCAAAGGGCCACGCAGGCCAGCTTTGATACAGCACGTGCGTTTCCTTTTAAAAATTGTACCTAAACAGAGCAAATGTTTCTAGAACTGTGCGCTGTCTTTGAGATTTTGAAACTGGAATGTGAATCTCAAAATGCTAAAGCTTATACAGGCCATGTGGGATAGTCCCCAAAAGACATGGTAGGTCTTTTCATAACGCTCCACCCAAGGCCCCGTGAATCCTCTGAGCAACCCCCTGCTTGAGTTTCCAAAAATGTGGCATGTGCTACCACTGATATTTAAGGCAATGTTAGTGACAGGCCGATGTCCCCTTGTTTGCTTTAATACTTAGGTATTTTATTTCCTACACATTAGAAAAATATAATCAATGAGTAGATATTTTTTAAAACCCCACCAAGAGAGGGTAAGGATAAAGAGGGTAAGCATGAATGAAGGAACACAGCTTAAGTTTGCCATTTGTCAACAAGAGAGAGACGATTGAGCAAGTATAACAAGGGACCAGGCGGAGACAGGAGAAGTAAGTGTAGATAGAAAACATGGAGGGAAAACATCAGGGAAGATCTTGGAAGCAATTACAAATGTAATAAATGACATATTAGTAATAGAACATGGGTTTGGAGAGAATAAGATGGACTTGTGACATGAGTTGAACTCTCTAGCCATGAATGCTGTGATGGCCTTTGTTTTGTTTTGTTTTTTGCTACTGGGAACTGGGGTAGTAGTGATCTGCATGTTACCCCAGGGTCACAGTCCACTGGTAGTAGTTATGGTTAGGCAATAGCTGAATAGGTTACTTTGTATCAAACTCATGTCTCAAAACAACCAGAAAGATGAACTAAATATAAACACATCTTTTTTTTTTTTTTTTTGCAGTATTGGGCGTTGAATCCAGGGCCTCATGCTTGCTTGCTTTGCAAGTGCTGGACCACTGAGCGGCACCCCCAGCCCATTTTTTTTTTTTTTTACTTTTTGAAACAGGGTCTCACTAAATAATGCAGACTGCCTCTGGTCTTGAACTTGCGATCCCCCTGCCACTGCCTCCCCAGCCGCTGGGATTACAGGTATGCGCCACCGCGCCCAGCTAAACACATCTTTTTTTAAAACACTGGACCTACCAAGGTACTGACAATTTTTGATACTAAGATTAAGGTATTTTCTCCAACCACAGGGAAATCAAGCTGCAAATAAATAATAAAAAGTTAGGGAGAAAAATCCCTCCATGTTTGGAAATTACGCAATATACTCATAATGCCCACAAAGAAGAAATCACAGTAGAATTTAGAAAATGTTTTAAATTAAGCCATCGTTATATTTCTGCATTTCAAAACTGCGGGATGCAGTTAAAGCCAAGTGTAGGAGGAAATTTATAGCTTTAAAATGTAAATACGAGAAAAGAAAAGAAAAAAGGCTGGAAACCATAAAAATAAGATCAGAAAATCAAATCTAATTCTAAAAAGAAAAAAATTAAATAATAACAATAAGAGGGCCGGGCGTGGTGTAATCCCAGGGGCTTGGGAGGCAGAGGCGGAAAGATCGCAAGTTCGAGACCAGAGGCAGTCTGCGTAATTTAGCGAGACCCTGTCTCAAAAAGTAAAAAAAAATGGGCTGAGGTGCAGCTCAGTGGTCCAGCACTTGCAGAGCATGCAGGCGCAAGGCCCTGGGTTCAACCCCCAGTACCTCAAAAAAAAAAAAAAAAAAAAAAAAAAAAAAAAAAAAAAAAAAAAAAAAAAAAAAAAAAAAAAAAAAAAAAAAAAAAAAAAAAAAAAAAAAAGGTTTTTTATGGCTTTTAATAAAAAAAAAGTAAAAAATAAATATGATATCACTATCAAACCTTCCTTTAAAAATGACATTATGAAAAACTTTGTGCCTATAAATTTGAAATTTTTAATGAAGTGGACAAGTTGCTTTAAAAAATATGCTTTGCAAACACTGACAAGTGAATCCTAATAATTATATCTAATACAAAAATGAAGTCCACTAATTAAAAATGCTATGACAAAAAAAGAAAGAAAAAGAAAGAAAAACAACCTCAGCTTCACTGGCAAATTGCTCCAGCCATTAATCTGTTCCAAAAATATTTTTAATTAAAAAAAAATAACACTTTTCAGCATGTTTCATGAAACTAGCAAAATGTTGATATCAAAGTTTTTAACTTTATTGATCTTTCCAATGAACCAATTTTGGGGCTTAATTATTATCCTGATTGATTTCTATCTCACTGAACTTGGTTCTTTATAATTTTTTATACTTCTGCTTGCTTTTTAGTTTCATTTACTCTTTTTATTGTAGTCTCAAGCCTCTCTTTCTTCTATCCCTCCTTCCTTCCCTCCATCTTTCTCTCCCTCCTTTCTTTCTTTCTTTCTTTCTTTCTTTCTTTATCCCTTCCTTCCTTCCTGCCTTCTTTCCTTTCTTCCTTACTTCCTTTCTTTCTTTTCCATCTTTCTTTTCTTTCCTTCTTCTCTGTAGCCCATGCCAGCCAGTCTAGATCTCAGGTGCCCAGGTTGGCCTCAAATTCTCTATCCTCCTGTCTCAGCCTCCTAAGTGCTGGGATTATAGGTGTGCACCACCATGGCCAGCTACTTCTTTCCTAATATAGTATTTAATGTTATAAATTTTCCTCTAAGCACTGCTTTGGCCTTACTCCATAAATTTTGATATGTTGTATTTGCATTTTTATTCAGTTCAAAATATTTTTAATTTTTCTTGATTTGCTTGTACGCATTGGGCATTAATACTAGGAACTTTTATGCATGAAAATATAGGATTAAAAGAGTAAAATGACAAACCAGCAAGGGAGAAGTTATTTATAGCCCATATAAACGACAAAAGACAGCCAGGCATGGTGGCACAGGCCTATGATCCCAGGAATTCTGGAGGTGGAGGAAGGAGGATCACAGATTGGAGGCCAAAAGCAATCTGTGTAATTTAGTGAGACTCTGTCACAATTTTAAAAATATAAAAGGGGCTGGGAGTGCAGCTCAGTGGCAGAGCACTTGTAAAATATGTATGAGGCTCTGAGTTCAGCCCTCCAGAACCACACACACAAAAAAATAATAATAAAGAGCTTGGATCCTGAATACATAAAGAACAAATCAATAAGGAAAAGGCAATCCAATGGGAAAAATTGGGTAAAAGGGAAAAAAAAAAACCTTCACAGAGTAGATATCCAAATGACTAATAAATATATACTCTACCTCAGTAGCCATCAAAGATGTGGAAATTAAAACCACAATGAGATGCCTCTGTGTATTCACAATGGGTAAATATCAGACTAAGTGTTAGAGAAGATGCAGATAAATTGGAACTCTCATAAGCTGCTGACAGGAATGTTACTTTTTTTGCAGAATATACTAAAGCTGAACATACATGTATCCTATACACTTTCAGCTGCATTCTTAGGTATATACCCAAGAAATGAAGACTATGTGCACCAAAACACATGTAGATTAATGTTGACAGCAAGTTTATTCATACGACTTTCTCATAGGCTGAATAATGGCCCCACAGGGGGACTAATCCCTAGGAATTGTGAGTGTGCTACCTTGCATGGCAAAATGGTCTCTGTGGATAAGATAAAATTAAGGATGTTGAAATGGGACACAAATCTGGATAATCTAGATGCCCCCATGTCATTACAAGGAACCTTATAAGAAAGACACAGGAGCATCAAAGTTAGAAAAAAGGATGGAAGCAGAGTTCAAAAAAGAAAAGATACTGTGTTACTGGCTTTGGAGATGGGGAAAGGGATCCTGATCCTGAGCCAAGGACATGCATGGGCTCTAGAAACCGTAAAAGGCGAGGAAATGGGTTCTCTTGGAAAGCCTCCAAAAATAAACACCCCTTCAGATCCATTTCGGACTTCTGGCCTTCAAGCCTGCAAGCTACTGAATCTGTTATTTGAAGCCACTAAATTTGCACTGATTTGGTACAGCAGTAATAGAAAATTAACACATGGTCCAAACTGGAAACGGCCCAAATGTCCACCATAGCAGAACAGTTACATAAATGGTGGTGTATTTCTACAATGGAAAGCTATATAGCTCTTTAAATGAACAATACCAACATGATAAATTCTGACAAGCATGTTGTTGAGCAAAGGAGCCAGATGCAAAAGACTATACATTGTACAATCCTACTTACCCAAAACTTAGCATCCTTCTCCAGTGTCCTATCTGGGTGTCCCGCAGGTAGGAGATATTCAGTCGTTGATGTGAATTCCACCAGAGAGAGACCCTGGTTGCACTGGCTCACTGTCCTTCAGCAACCTGGCAGTGCTAGCCTTGGGAGTAAAGTCATTTGAGCAAGTACTACTTGGAAATTCTTGTTTATGTTGGGTTCTTGGCTTCTTTTGACAACATCTGTATTCAGAGGCAGACTTCCATAAATTTAAACAATATGATAATAGAGGGAAAGGCATTCCCCTTGATTACCTTTCAGAGGTGAATCATGAGCTAGGAAAGCTCTTTGTTCTGCTTTCTTTCTGAATTGCCAAGCAGGAAACAGGCCTGAGGGTGGAGCTGGGACTTCCTCACACAAGAGGGGCCCCTTCAAGAAGGAATTGAAGGGAGTCTGGCTGTTGTGCTCCAAGTCTTAAGTCCTGAGGACTATTGCTTAGGTTGTTGTAACCAAGTGCTGTGCAAATTATGGATTTTGGAGTAGCTCCTCCCTCAGGGAAAGCTGGGTCTGCTACTCCTGGGCAGGGATGGGCAAAGCCACCCCTTACCTGTCTGGGGACCTTCCACCTGAGTTGCAGGTCTGCCATATCTAAGGGGAACGAGGTAACTAAGAATCTGAGTGGTCCATCCCCAGCTGTTTTACAAAAAGCAAATTCGGAGAACGAGCGTGTCCAGACCCTGGAAACTCTCTTTCACACACAGTGGCCAAGCCTGGGGAACCCGCATCTCACCTGAGGCAAGGCCGAGTTCCCCCAAGCAGCCTCCCCCGTGCCCATGCTGCCCAGCGGGAGCACTGCGTGGGATATCACTATGGGATGTCACTGTGTGCTCCTCTCACACCTTCTCCTCGGCTGCCGGTCTCTCTCCCAGCCCTCATGTACTCTGGGTGGTCCAGCTCCATCCTAGAGTGATGTTCCCCAAAGGGCAGTCCAGATGTGTCTCTGGGGGAGATGTGTCTGTTTGCTCCCCTGGGCATGTCATCATCTTGCAGAATGGCACGTTGTTCCACAGCATTTTCATAGAAAGACTTCACATTTACCTGGTTTTCAAGATGTGTCGTTGGTGTTTCCAAAAATGCCCGTTCCAGACCAAACTGTTGAGTGAGTCTGAGTTTTCCTCTAGGTTCCCACTCTGTCCCTGAGGGACTCTGCCCCATATTTGAGGTCTATGCTCTTTTCCAAGCAAAGTCGCTCTCAAGACAAAATCTGAAATCAAGTCATATCAAGTATAAGTGACTGTCAACAACTGTCAGCTCAACTAGTTACTTCTGAGGTAGACTAGGTAGACTCAGGGAAAAAAGCCAAATGTGTGGGTGCTCAAGGCTGATACAGCTGAGCTGCAGAGCTGTAATATAGCAGGGTGCCATGGAATCACTCGTATAGTAAAGAAACAAGACCACCTGCAACCACCTGGCACCAATATGGCCAACCAAGACAACCACTAACCACCCTTTGCTCTATTATAATGACATCTGCATATTATTCGTTTTGCAAGATTCCCAGCTGCTTTCTTGCATTTGATGCGGTGACACCTTTGAAAACACCATGTAAGGATAGAAAAGGGGAGTAAACCCTATTCCCAGAAAATCTTGACCCATTCCTGGTATTCCCTGACTTTTCTCTCCATCTTAAATGGTGAATAAGCCTCCCTTCCATTAAAGCTGGCCTAGAAGATGCTGTCCAAAATCATGGGCAATGTGACTCTCTCTTGAGAAGTCTGCATTCACCCCTTGACTTTGTCCTTTCACACCATAATAAAACTTCCTCTGAATTCCTCACTTTGTCTCATCTCCGAATTCTTTCTTTGAGAGTAATGAGAAGCTGGAAATACTGGTAGAGATCTCAGTCTGATCTCAGTCTGCTCTATCTCTGAAACCTCTCCGACCTTAACCACTGGCAATACTTCTATCCTTTTGAGAAAAGTCAGGATCTGAAAGCAAAGAAATCATGCACCTAAATTAGAAGTTTTGTTGTTGTTAGGTGCTGTCAAGTCATGTCCAACGGCTCATAGCGACCCTTACAGGGTTTTCAATGGCTGATTGTTTCAGAATTGCTGAGGGAGTGGATTGCCACATCCTTCTCCCATTTTTGCTGGGAATCGAACTTGGGACCTCTGAACTAAATCCCAGCCCACAATTAGAAGTTTTAGGGAACAGTAAACACATGAGAGAGTTTGTTGCTCAAAGAAGCTTTCTTGGTGCCTCAGAAATCACATTAAATAATCAAGCGGCAGTTTGTAATATTCCCTGCATCACTACTTTAATATCTCAGAATTTACAAACAGGGATTTAAAACAATAATGACCCTTGATTCGTTAGCTTATTCAATTCCAGGGTATAGACATAATTCCTCCCTAACCCTCAATGAGACAATGAGCAATTCTAAACACCACATTACCTAAACATTACATCTGTCCTGATGGGAAAATTTTATGTTTATAATTGGAAATGATAGGGTTTTTTTCTTATTCAATCCTCTGGTCAACAGTAGTCTGAATAGTATAAACACTCAGTGACTTTATTGGTTGTGTTGTTGTTGTTCGGTGCCGTCGGGTCGGTATCCGACTCATAGTGACCCTCACAGGGTTTTCAATGGCTGACTGTTTCGGGATTGCCTTGGGAGTGGATTGCCAGGCCCTTCTCCCATTTTTGCAGTGCTGGGAATTGAACTCAAGACCTCAGAGACTGCAGCGCAGTGCTCTACCAACTGAGCCAAATCTCAGCATGGCACCACCAACAACAATATGACTTTATTGGATAAGTATCAAAATATTACCTACTAATGGACTCTCATAGTCTTAATGTCCACCTCATCAATCTGTTACCATACATCAGCTGAAATTTCATACAATCTTCACCACCTACATAAGGAAGAAGATGTTTTAGAAATGTGATATTCACTAATTTTTGCAAAAGTTTTGAATATTTTCTCCAGAAACCAAAAAACGTCAGTTTATCTAAACTGAGCTAAAACTGGACACTTTCGAGTTTAACTTGAAATCTTTATGACCAGTCTTCCAAAATCCTATTCATCTTTATTCTTAAACTGACCTCTACAAGCAATTTTTTCCAAGTTCATAGTTTTAGCAATAGTATTTTTTCTTGCAATTTTAGAAATGTTATTTAGAAATGTTATTGATCATAATAATACCAATACATATTTATACTTGAACCTTAGTGCTAGTTTTAGTTTTTAAAAGTCTTCAGGTATATTACCAAATTCACCTGTACACATATCCATGACACAGGAAGAGGAATAAAGAACTGATGTTTGCCACAAAGAAGGCTGCAGAGGACACAGCTTTTCCCCTAAGTACCTATTTGGGGAGAGGAGGTAGAGAATGGGGTGAAGAGTACAGATAGGCAGGAGAAATGGGGGCAGGCCACAATATTGCTCTTCTCTTTCCCCATTGTAGAGTTGGGTTATTATTATTGTTGTTATTATTATTATTGTTATTGTTATTATTTTAGTACTGGAGGTTTAAACCCAAGGGACTCCACCACTAAGCTGTATCTTCCCCCCAGCCCCTTTCTTATTTTTTATTTTTAGACAGGGTTTCACTAAGTTGTGCAACCCGCCTCTGGCCTCAAATTAATGATCCTCTACCTCCTGAGTCAGTGGGATGACAGGCGTGCCCCACCACACCTGGCTTTACAGAGATTTTTAAAATTTAGATTGTTCCTCATCAGTCAAATACCCACGTGCTTTATTGAGCGAAATATGATTTTTGAAGACAGTGCTTAAGAGAGAGAATAATCACAGAACAAGGATTATCAGTGTTGGCTACTGAGCCTCCCTGACTTTTTGCCAAAGCTTGGGAGCTCCTCTGGCTTTGAGTTTCAGTGGACTCTTGACATCCATTCTCTCCCTTTTTTCATGTCTCCGTTTCCATTGTTTAGAGCCAGGTCAGTTAGAATGGAGATGTTGTTAGGTGCCATAGAGTTGTATCTGACTCATAGCAACCCTTATAGGGTTTTCAATGGCTGATTTTGGGGGGCAGGGTTGTCTCGGGAGTGGATTGCCATATCCTTCTCCCATGTTTGCGGTTCTGGGAATCAAACTCAGGACCTCAGAGACTGCAGAGCAGCGCTCTACCAGCTGAGCTAAATCCCAGACTTAGAATGGAGATACATTTATATATTTCCAGAAAAGTCAACCTGCAAGGAAAACAATCACCCAATAGCATTTTGAAGTTGCTTCAGAACAGGTGGCGCTGGCCACAGGCTTGTATATATGGTGCCTGTGTTTTGACAGATCAGGAGTGGATATGAATGGAACATTCCTTGGTTCACATACAGGGTGTGACCCTCACAAAGTCCTTTCAGAGGACATTGCCTAAAAGGACCATTTCCTCCCTTGTTATGGGGCATCCTGACAAACAATGTGCATAAATTTGCTAGTTAACTGGTAATATCCCTAAGGACTGTAATGCAGCTGTGATATCAAGTACAGTTAAAGTGTTTATTCCCTTTCACACAATAATCCCACTCCTGGAAACTGATCCTAATGAATATTTTGGTTAAGCTATATACTTAAAAGAGGTGGTAATTGTAGTGGAATCTGCAAGAAGGGAACGGCTGTGATAAAAGAGACACATAAATTATGCAGTATTAGTGGAATAGCTGTATAAATTATAGCATATGATCCAGTAGAATTTTATGCTGCAATTGAACATTGTCATTACATAACAACACAGGAACATGTTGATAATACAATTTTTTATTTTTCAGTACTGGGGGTTAAACCCAGGTCCTCAAACACAGTAGGCAAGTGCTGTACTATTGAGCTGCACTCCCTGCCCCTTTTTAATTTCTTTTCAAGACAGGGTTTCATTAAGTTGTGCCCACTGACTCTGGCCGTGAACTCGCAATCATCCTGCATCTGCCTCCAGAGTTGCTGGGGTCACAGATGTGTGCTATGGTGCCCAGCCTGGTAATATAATATTAAGTGTAAAGAACAGAATACAAAATTGTACATGCCCTAAGATTGAGAATATGTTAACAGAACAGAACCCAGAAGAATATATAGAAAATCAGAACAGATATATCCAGATGCTATGATTGGGGCAGCAGGGTGGGGAAAGTGTACATTCTCCAAGTTCCCCCTTCATGTTATTTAAGAGAAAGTTTATGATAAGTGCAAATAAAGATAAAATGTAACTTTGGAACTACCATGGGGAGAGTCAAAATAAGAAGACAACGTCTTGTCCCAGAATTTTTGGGCTATTTTGTGACATACAGTGCTGTGTGTGAGTCATTTTTCTCACAGGTTCTCCAAGGCAGGAAGCTAAAGGAGCAGAAGATGTAGTTAATTGTTGAGTAGATGATGGGGACTTAGCTCCTTAGCGCTTCAATAAACATGCACCATCACATTTTTTTCTCACAGCCCATTGCTAAATGGGTGTGGTGGCAGATGCCTGTAATCCCAGTGACTCAGGAGGCTGAGGCAGAAGGATCACAAGTTTGAGGCCAGAGGTAGCTTGTGTAACTGACCCAGACCTTGCCTCAAAAAAAAAAAAAAAAAAAAAAAATGGGCTAAGGGGTACAGTCTAGTGGTAGAGCACTTGCTAAGTATGTGAGGCAATGGGTTCAACCCCCAAGTACCACCACACACACACAAAAAAAGACATATGCTAATGATGTATATTACCTTGGAGTTAATCCTAATATAGTCATGTGCCACGTAACAATGCACATACGACCCACTGCATATACCATGGTGGTCCCATAAGATTATAATGGAGTTGGAATATTCCTATTGCCTCGCGACATCCTAGCACAGTGCATTACTCAATTGTCATGGTGCTGTCAGTTGTATAAAAGTACAGCACAAAAAGTGAAACCAAAAGGGATGTGATAGTTGCACAATAGAACAAGCAAATGCTGTATTACCCTGGACCCCACCAACATTTACCAATCAAGGGGAAAAAAGTAAACATAAAAATAAAAGTACAGCACACACAAGGATACTAAATGACATTACTGGTTGACATATTTATTATACTATACCTTTTATTAGGGCTGGGATTTAGCTCAGTTGGTAGAGTGCTGCTCTACAGTCTCTGAGGTCCCGACTTTGATTCCCAGCACCGCAAAAATGGGAGAAGGACCTGGCAATCCACTCCCAACGCAATCTCGAAACAAACAGCCTTTGAAAACCCTATGAGGGTCTCTATGAGTGGGACACGACTCAATGGCACCTAACAACAACAATACCTTTTATCATTATTTTAGTGTGTATTCCCTCTACTTACTACAAAAATGAAAGGTTACCATAAAACTATATCCTGTGTTCCACAGGTGGCAGCTCCACATCTCTTTTTTCCTCATCTTGTGGATGACTGTCCTCTACCATCTGTTTAAGTTCACTCTAAGTTGTTCATACAGAGACATAATCGCCTAGGGATGCATCTCTCAGAAAGTACCACCTTTGTTACGTGATGAGTCACTGCACTGTTGTACCCTCTTTCATTCTTTAGCTACAAATGAACCCTGGAGGAACTATTTCTGGAGGAACTACCACATGACTGTTGTTGTTAGGTGCCGGCGAGTCATATCTGACTCATTGCAACCCTCATAGGATTTTCAATGGCTGATTGTTTCGGGATTGCCTTGGGAGTGGATTGCCACATCCTTCTTCCATACCATATGATAGATACCACATTACGCCCAGGGCTTACCCTCTGCTCCAGAAGCAGACCCCATGCCTGCCACAGTATACAAAATACAGACTACTTGTGACACACTGAGTTATGGGGGACAACCATGGGCAATGGAGAACAGGAGGAAGAGCCAGCATGACTGAGGTGATCTGGAGAACCCAAACCTTGAAGTTGAGATTGGCCTTCAACAAAGAGAGAGGCGGAGAAGGTCCCAGGATGACCTGGAAGCTCAGGACACACCAACCATCCATTAAGAAATTCACAGTACATCCCAGTTATGGTTCTCAGGCAAGGGACAATCAGACGGATGCTTTAAAGCGAGGGAAAGACATTATCTCGCCCCCCAACAAACTGACATAGCGAACTCCTAATAACTGATACAGAGCAAATGAGTGAAGACCTGTACACGTTTCACAGTTGAAGAGGTGCAAAGACCTGAACCAGGGTGGCACAGGTGTAGGTAGGAGAGGAAAGGAAGCCAAAGGAATGCAGTGGCAGCTCTGATGGAAAGGAAGTGGGGATTCCAGGATGTTTTTAAGGCTGCAAGCTGATGAACTGTGGCAAAAGCCGTCTAAGCAGTAGCCATCTGCTCCTGTTCCATCACTGGAGTGGAGCGAACCTCTCCATTTAGTCTCTTAGCTGGTAAAATAAAAGAAGTGTAAACTCACAAACACTTATTACAAGACACTAATCTGACCACGTGGGACCCAGGGAAAATTAGAAGATGGAAAAAAAATATCTTCAAGCTGCGTGGCTAGAGCTGCACAGGAACGGGGGCGAGGAATCAGATCTTATGGAAATGAAGGGGTCCCCCAGGGCCCTGCGCGACGTAAGCCAGCCTGGAACACAATTCATGTCTCCTCCTGGTAGAGCTGTTTCTTTGTCCTGTCTGTTGTCACGGGCTACCAATCCTGAAGGGAAAACTCACTCTGAAACACCTGATTAAACAAATTTAATTAACTCGGAAAACATAAACAAGGCCTCCTGGGACTTCATTCTGGTTGGCGCAGCGTTTCACGTGGCTCCTTGCTTTGTGCCCTGATTCGACCCCTCTGGTTGCCATATGAGTTTTGTCTATGGGTGGTATCTGGTCATAATGTACAAATTCTGTGTCTAAAGATTTCTTACCCAGCCAAGAGGGTGTTCTTTTCTTTTTTTCTTTTTTCTTTCTCTTTCTTTTCTTTTCTTTTCTTTTCCTTTCCTTTCCTTTTTTTTTTTTTTTTTTTTTTTTTCCCAGCCAGGGCCTCAGGCATGCTTTTTGAAAGCGCTCAAATACAAAGCCATACTTCGAGTCCATTTTGTTTACTTTGTATTTTGAGACAGGGTCTTGCTAAATTACGAAGGTTGCCCCTGGTCTAAAACTTGCGATTCTCCTGCCTCAGCCTCCCAGTCACTGGGATTAAAGGCACGCACCCACCACGCCTGGCTGAGGGTGCACTTTTCTAAAACTCTAGTTCAGCTGTACAAAGCTGAAGGCTGGCAGTGGGCAGGTGATCCTGTCTTACAAGGCCAGAGCCCGATTTCTGTTTGCTGGAGGGCTGGTATACTCATTGCAATATTTTTTGCTGCCTGTTTGAATTTGAATTTGAGCGAAGGTTGCCTGTGTTATAGACAAGTCAGAGACCTCTGAGCTCCCTCTGGGTGGGCTACATGTGAAGTTCTCAAGGTAGCTCTCAAGGTGTGATCCCGGGTCAACAGCCTCAGCCTCCCCTGTGAACGTGCTGAAAATGCAGATTCACAATCTTGACTTAGACCTGATGAGTCACAATCTCTGCAGCCAGACTCAGAGATAAGGTATTTTAACAAACCAGTGTTCCGCTGGGCGTGGTGGCAGCACACGCCTGTAATCTTAGCCACTGGGAGGCAGAGGCAGGAGGATCACAAGTATGAGACCACAGAGGGCCTGGGTAGCTTAGCAAGAACTTATCTCAAATTAAAAATACACATAAATTAGCAATGGTTTCCTATAGTCATGTGTACATTTTAAAAAAATAAAACGGTGCAGAGGACATAGCTCAATGGTAGAGTGCATGTCTAGCATGTGTGAGGCCCTGAGTCAATCCCAGTGCTAAAGCAAAACGGAAACAAGGAAATTGATAATGCAAGAGAGAAAAGAGAAAATTGCAGGAACGCAGTCTTGGAAGAAGGAAAGGAGATAAGAGTAATAGCAGCAGTGGGCTAGAGAGGTCCTTTGACTTGAACAAGCACTCTTTCTCCATTGCCATAAGAAAGAAGGTGCCAGGGTGGTGGTGCATGCCTATAATCCCAAAGACACAGGAGGCAGAGACAGGAGGATCACAAATTCGAGGCCAGAGACAGCCTGTATAACTTAACAAGACCTGTCACAAGATAAAAAAAATTAAAAATGGGCTGGGGGTGTAGTCCAGTGGTAACACACTTGCAAAGAATTGTTCAAGGCTCTGGGTTCAACCCCCAAGTATTGCAAGAGAGAGAGAGAGAGGGAGGAGAGAGAGCGAGCGAGAGAGAGATGAACGAAAGCATAGAACATAGGCACAGGTGCAGGTAGAGTTTGCTTAGGGCATAATGAGGACAGACTAAGCAAAGTATTTTTTATTCAACATTACCTTCATAAAATTGTGTGCATGTGTATTTTATTGTAGTTCTATGTATATACTTGTATTTGTAAATTATGTCAACTACCACTACTATTTAATTTTTTAAAGTATTTGTTTTTTTTTTTGAAGAAGGTTTTTTTTTTTTTCCCTCCGTCTTTAATGGTTTTCTGAGACAGGGTCTCAGTGTATGGTCCAGCCTGGCCTAGGCTGGCCTTGAACTCGTATAGATTCTACTGCCTCAGCCTCCCAAGTCCTGGGATTACAGGTATGCACCATCACACCTGGCTAGAGACAGGGTCTTGCTAAGAAGCCCAGGCTGGTCTTGAACTCTCTGTGTAGCCCAGGCAGAGAACATTTTGAGGGAAGATGAGAATAAAAGTAGTGGTGTCCTCGCCCAAAGACAGAAGGGACCTGGATCTCTGCTGACCGCATAGAGGCCCTGTATCTGTAATTACACATTATTTGGTAAAAATGAGACCAGTAATTTGTTTAATCACGTAGTATTTGGGCTTGGTGTTGTATAGAGTCAAACTCAAGTTCTGCCTAACACACTGTCTTTGGTAATGTTCCACTTTGGTTACCCCTTAATTTTCTCCCTTCTTTCATTCTGGCATTCCTCATTGTTGTTGTTGTTGTTGTTAGGTGCCGTCGAGTCGGTATCCGACTCATAGTGACCCTCATAGGGTTTTCAATGGCTGAGTGCTTCGGGATTGTCTTGGGAGTGGATTGCCAGGTCCTTCTCCCATTTTTGCGGTGCTGGGAATTGAACTCGGGGCCTCAGAGACTGCAGCGCAGCACTCTACCCACTGAGCTAAATCACAGCCCGGCATTCCTCATTAGTCAACGGATAAACTTTCTGAATTGGCCCTCTAATTTTCAATTCTCTTGTACGTTTTCTTTTGTTTTGTTTTGTTTTTTGGTTTTTTTTTTGTTGTTGTTGTTTTAATTTTGAGACAGAATCTTGCTAAGTTACACAGGCTGCCTTTGGTGTCAAGCCTGCCATCCTCCTGCCACAGCCTCCCGAGTTGCTGGGATTACAGGCGTGCAACACTGCGTCTGGCTTGTCTTTTTATTCTGATTCCTTCCTCTGTGTCTCCTCACATTCACATATAATTCACTTATGTCAGTGGCAATAATGATGGGATAAGTGTGCTTGAAGCCAGGGGAGTGTTTTGAGGGGGGCTAATGGCAATTTGTCTTTTACTGTATGTTTAAAAATTAAACATTCACCTAATTTTTTTTATCACATCTTGTATATAAAGTAAAAATTCCAGAAATCTGTGAAGTGTAAGCAGTTCCTTCTAATTGTCATCCTTTCTTTCTCCCCATCCTACTTTTCAAAGATAAGTGTTCATAATTTTTTTCTGATTCTTTGCCATTAAAAAATAATTTTATGTTAATGTATTTTTAAAATCTAGTTTGCATCCATACATTATTACTCGAAATGTCAGTATTCATCATTCAAAGAAAGAAACTGTAAATCAGATTAAAAAATAAAATATACACCTCAGTGGGTTTTTAGTATATTCACAGTTGTGTAATCCTTCAGCCATAGCACTGTGGCATCTGATCCCGTCAGATCTCTGGAGCTAAGCATAGTCAATCCTGGTTAGTATTTGGATAGGAGATCACCTGGGAACACCATGTGCTGTAGGCTTGAGAGAGGGACCCAGCAACCCACTCCCAACAAATAATCAGCCATTGAGAACCCTATGAATAGCAGAGAAGCACTAACAACTGTTTTTCACCTGTTGTATGTAGGGTTGCTATGAGTCAGACACCAACTTAATGGCACTTAACAACAAGAACAACATATGGACAATACTACATCCTATTCTCAGTTTCAAAGAATTCTTTCATGGTCTCTGAATTTTGTTTCTTTTTATAGGACTCCATACCTGTGTCATGGATATATTATCTTACCTTTATGAGGGTATTAATCATTTTTCTGAAGTCATCTTCTTGCATTGTCTGTTTCCTTTAGAACTCCTCTTGCTCTTTGGTTTTAATCTTTGGCCTTCATATTAGAGGCTTGCCTTAAGTACCCAGTAATCTGTCAAATTGCTGATCAATAGTTCTGTGTATGAGTATAAGGCTTGTCAATAGATGGGCCTCATCAGAAGATGGGGTGGAGCAGGGTCTCTGGCTGCTTCTACCCAGTTCCTTCAGCTGCCCCAGGGAACACCATTCCCACTGGAGTCTATGGAAATATGGTTCCCTGGAATTCTGTGATAGCCACCCTGCATAGCAAAAGTGATACGCCAGGACACTATCTCAGTGAGTGAGTGGGAGACAGTGGACTGTCTTATAAAACTTCAGGGAGCCTTCGTAATTTTGGTAAGGCTTTAGGTTCTTGCCATCTGTAATGTCTCATGGCCCCTAGATTGGAGCATGTCTAGTTCACCCTTTTTGGACAGCAAATCTTTTGTTACCTGCCCTGTGGTAGGGGAGCAGTAGCCGTTGGTTGTGTGGGGTGAGAGGGAAGATCTGGGGTCTGGCTCCTTCTTATACAGACTTTGAGAGAATCCTATTGTTTTCATCCCCAATGCCTTCCTCTGGATTCAGAGAAATGTGGTATGCTTCCAATTCCTGAGTCTTTTAAGGATTCGTGGAAGACTCAACTTGCTTTTTGTTGGCATTTCCGGGTGTAGACACTTAGTGGAATGGAAGAAGCTGAAGCTAAATTAGACACCCTTTGCATAAACACTGTACTACTTCCAAAATTGTGTTGATGTCTTTTTGCACGTCCTCAGCCATTCCTGTTTTATGGCTTTATGGCTGGGTATCTTCTTGGTTTCAGAAAGGAAGTTGTTGTTAGTTGCATGAAGTAGAACTACCGTAATGTGTTCAATCCATCAAGTTAACTACAAGGTGACAATGTCAGGTGAGAGGGCAAGCTGAGTGAGTCCTTTCCTTTATCCAAGAGTCCTCAGGCTCAGAGCCACAGCTGCATGTGAGCTTAAAAAAAAAAGAGTAGCAAGTCATAAAGAAACCCTCTAACCCATTAATGTACTTCACATCTTTTTTCTAGAGATGTTTAAGCTAAAATAAATAAGTATCTAAAATAGCTACCAAGTTTCCTCTTGAGTGGCCACCAAAGCAACTGCACGTAATTACAATGAGAAACGTCCACCTGACTTCTGGTGTAACGCGGCGGATCACAGGCAGTCCATGTGTGAAGCAGTCAAACAAAGGAGTCCAGACAGGAAAGAATAGACACTGTTCCTAAGAGAGAAAGACTAGAAAAGCACAGAAATTATAAAGGAGGCAATAGGATGGTCTCAGAGCACAGACAACGGCAGGACAGCACAACTAGCACCAGCCACAGAGGCCTCACCCAAAAGGTAAGCTGGTTGGCCCTGATGAGCAGGCTGGCAGTCCCATAAGATAAGCCCACAGTCCTTGAAGCCTTTGCATCCACTCTGGGAATCTGGTGGCACTGGGGAGTCAGCACTGAGGAAGAGATCCATTTTGCCATGTTCTGTATCACACAGTGTGTGACTGGCCACCATGTTGAGAGGGAACCTCTTGTATGAGACTGAGCTACTCCTAGGCCTGAAAACAAGGAGCAATCATAGGTGAAGGAGCCTGGTAGCAACCTGTCACAACCCCAGGCTGGGAAATAGCTGTGGCAGGCAGCCACAAAGGAGGAGAAGGGAGGAGGCTTATGTGCTGAGTTCAGGTAGCAGGAGGCTTGGGTAAGGTGGATGGTAGCCCTGCCCCCTGGGAAGAGGATATGACCCCATTTCTTGAAGGGAACTGCAGAAATTGGCAACCCTGAGCCACAGTCATATAAGACACCCCAACTTCAACTGATCACCACCATCTAACAGACTCCAATATTAGAGGACACAGAAAGAAGCTGCTCCAAACTTTAGCCTTTTATCCCCCCTGCTGGGGAATGAACCCAGAGCCTCACACTGGGCAAGAGCTCTGACACTGGGCTGCACTCCATGTCCTTTCTTATTTTTATTTTGCTCTTGTGAAAGGCAATGCTACTTCAACATACACAAGTCAATAAATGTAATACAGTACATAAACAGACTCAGAGACAGAAATCACATAATCATCTCAATAGATGCAGAAAAAGCCTTTGACAAAGTTCAACATCCCATCATGATGAAGTCCTTAAAGAAACTAAGAATAAAAGGAATATGCCTCAATGTAGTAAAGGCAATATATGAAAAACCTATGGTCAACATCATATTAAATGGGAAAAAACTGAAAGTGCTTCCTCTAAAATTGGGAACAAGACAAAGATGTCCATTTTCTCCACTGTTATTCAATATAGTTATTGAACTCTTGTTCTTGTTAGGTGCTGTTGAGTTGGTGCCTGACTCATAGCAACCCTACATACAACAGACAAAACACTATTATTAGTGCTTTTCTGCTATTCATAGGGTTTTCAATGGCTGAGTGTTTTTGGGAGTGGGTTGCCAGGTCCTTCTCCCAAACCTACAGCACCTGGTGTTCCCAGGGAGTCTCCTATCCAAGCACTAACCAGGTCTAACCCTGCTTAGCTTCTGAGATTTGACAGGATCAGATGCCATAGTGGTATGACTGCAGGCATTGAACTCTTAGCCACAGCAATAAGGCAACAGAAATAAAAGAGATCCAAAGAAGAAAGGAAGTCAAATTATCCCTATTAGCAGATGATATGATCCTACACATAAAAGACCCTAAAGACTCCACCAGAAAACTCTTAGAGCCGATAAACACTTTTAGTAAAATACCAGAATACAAAATCAACATACAAAAATCAGTATTTTTTTCTATACATCAGTAATGACCAGGCTGAGAAAAAAATCAGAAAAATAATCCTACTTGCAGTAGCTTCAAAAAGAACAAAATACTAGGAATATATTTAACCAAGGAATAAAAGACCTCTGTAATGAAAACCTTAAAATACTGAAGAAAGAAATTGAATAAAACACTAGAAAGTGTAAAGCTGTCCCATGCTCGTGGATAGGCATAATTAAGATGATGAAAATTGTTATATTACATTGGGGAGTCAGCATTGAGGAAGAGATCCATTTTGCCATGAATCTACAGATTCAATGCAATCCCCATCTAAATTCCAATGACATACTTCGCAGAAATAGAAAAAATAATTATATTATTCATATGAAAGCATGAAAGATTCCCAATCACTAAAGAAATCCTGAACAGAAAGGGAAAGGAAGGGTATATAATAGTTGATTTTAAATTAAACTACAGAGCCATAGTAACAAAAACAGCACGGTGCTAGCATAAAAACAGACCAATTGCAGACCAATGGAATAAAATAGAGGATCCAAAAATGAACCCATGCAGCCACAGCCACCTGATGTTCGACAAAGATGCCAAAAATATAAGTTGGAGATAAGATAGCCTCTTCAACAAATGGTGCTGGGAGAACTGGATACCCTCATGTAGAAGACTGGAACTAGATCCTTCTCCCTCACCCTGTACAAAAATCAGCTCAAAGATGTATCAAAGACCTCAGTGTAAGAACTAGAACTTTGATACCACTAGAGGAAAGGAGGAAAAACACTTCAAGACAGAGGCATAGGCATGGACTTTCTGAGCAGGACACCAACAATACAGGAAACAGGAACAAGAATTGACAAATCGGATTGCATGAAATTAAAAAGCTTTTGCACAGCAAAAGAGATAATTATCAGAGTGAAGGAACAGTCTACAGAATGGAAGAAAATCTTTGCCAGTTATATGTCAGACAGGGGATTAATATCTAAAATATATAAAGAGCTTAAAATACCAAAAAATGTCCAACCAAAAAATGAGCAAATGAATTCAACAGATAGTTGTCAAAAGAAGAAATAAAATGGTGAATAAACACATAAAAAAGTGTTCAATATCCTTAGCCATCAGGGAAATGCAAATCAAAACTACATTTAGATACCATGTCATTAATCGGAATAGCTAGCATCAACAAGACAGACAAGAACAAATGCTGGTGCCCATGCAAGAAGAGAGGAATTCAACCGTACTGCTGGTGGGAATGCAGGTTGGTGCAGCTATTATGAAAATCAGTATGTAGGTTCCTCAAAAAACTAAAAATAGAACTACCATATGACCCACTTCTGGATATATAGCCAAAGGAATATGTCAACATACCACAGAGATACCTGCTCATCCGTGTTTCCTGTGGTGCTCCTTGCAATAGCCAAGATATGGAACCGACCTAGGTGTCCTCCAACACATGAATGCATAAGGAAAATGTGGTATATATACATTGTGGAATTTTATTCAGCCGTAAAGAAGGATGAAATTATGGCATTTGGTGGAAAATGGATAAATTGTCATTTTAAGTGAAATAAGCCAGACCCAGAAAGAAAAATATCTCATATTTTCTTTCATAGGTGGATGCTATATTTTAATACATATTCAATATTTTCTTATATAGGTTATGAAAGTAGAAGGAGGTCTATTTAGGGGAAGAAAAGGAACTAAAGAGGGGGAGGGCAATAAGAAAAAGTAATGGGAGAAAGGAAGAGAAATATCACATATTTTGCTCTCAAAGGCAAAATCTATCTATCTATCTATGAGGTATATATAATATATATATATAAACACACATATAAACAAGGCATGCATGCAAGCAGAAGGGGGTCATGTGGAGGGAAGGATGCCATGAGAAAGTAATGGAGCAAGCCAGGTGCCGTGGCGCATGCCTGTAATCCCAGCGGCTTGGGAGGTGGAGACAGGAGGATTGCAAGTTCGAGACCAGAGGCAGTCTGTATAATTTAATGAGATCCTGTCTCAAAAAGTAAAAAAATGGGTTGGGGGTCCAGCATTTGCAAAGCATGCAAGCACAAGGCCCTGGGTTTAACCCCCAGTACAGCAAAAAAAATGGGAGAAGGGCCTGGCAATCCACTCCCAAGGCAATCCGGAAACAGTCAGCCATTGAAAACCCTATGAGGGTCACTATGAGTCGGATACCGACTTGACGGCACCTAACAACAACCTAACAACAACAGCAAAAAAAAAAAAAAAAAAAAAAAAGAAAGAAAGAAAGAAAATAATGGAGGAGGTGAACATAAGCAATAGGTAATGATAAGCATGGAAAAAATACATAAATCATGTACCAGATTTTTTATTAACAAAAACCCAGTTGGAATGACCAGATTGCCAGCTCTTCGCCTTTTTAGGCCATTCTCTTTCCATTAGGCCATGTTGCTTCCCAGATGTGGCTGCTACTGCTGCTGTGCTAATGGTGAAGATGATGACAGCTGACACTTACATAGCACTTATGGATGTCCAAGCACTTTACATTAGTTTAACGTTTTGAAACCATTTCCTGTAGTTATTATTATTGTCCCCAGGAGGACAATATGACACACAGCAGTTAAGGAGCTTCACAAATTCATGCAGCCAGAATAGTTAAAATAGAATTGAATGGTCACTACTTCAAACAGAATGTTGTTGTTGTTGTTGTTAGGTGCCGTCCAGTCGGTATCCGACTCATAGCGACCCTCTGTATAACACGGGAAACACTACTGTCAGTGCTTCTCTGCTGTTCATAGGGTTTTCAATGGCAGATTGATTTTTGGTAGGGGGTTGCCAGGTCCTTCTCCCATCAAATAGAATAGGATGGCTTAAAGCCAGGACTTGGACCCAGGAAGTCCCTGTGTAGAGTCTTTGCTCTTATAAATGCCCTATATATAACAATGCTTGAACTTGTATATTATCGTACAACTTCTAAAGCATTTTTGTATGATCCCACTTGATTCCTGCATTCTCATTTACAGAGGAGAAAAGTGAAGCCCGTTTGACTTAGCCAAGATCTGTGGTTTACCCTACAATTTCACTTAATGATGCTGCTGATGTACTGGTTTTAAGAGCCATAGTACCTTAAGCTTGGCTCTTTCTCTTGTTCATTTTGAGCATTGTGAACATTCATTTCCACGGAATTCCAAGAAGAGGCATTATAAAAGGCAACATAAATACTCGAATGCAAGTTGTAAACTGTTGGGTAAAACTCAGAAACTGTTTTCCCATCCGAATAACGTGAGTCACAGTGAGTAGGTGCGTAGGCTAGCCCACAAATGCCAGAATTTACTGACTGTGCCCACAGTAGCCGCAGCACTCCAGGCCTGCTGTGGACAGGAGCTGGGGCAAGGAGCAGAGGGTCTGATGCAGTGGCGGCACCTCTCGCTGGAGGGACCAGGCAGGGAGGTGAAGGCGTAGCTGAGGGGCTGAGTGTTGGAACAGTAAGGACTGGCTGGCCATGGTGCGTGCAGAATCAGATGCAACTAACCATAGCCCTTCAACACAAGGGAGTACATTGCCATTTAACCAAAGAGATCGCCTGGAGTAGCAGACATTTCCCATCAAGGGACGGGGCACCCCTAGCTCCTATGCTTAACAAGGGCGGAGAGCGTTGAATGAAAGGCCTGAGGCCCACTGAGAGGCCTTTGCAGAGAAAACAATATGTCCAAATAAGGCTGATTTCCCCAGTGAATCCTGCTTCCCTCCAGTTGCTAGGCCCCAGGTGTCACTGTTAACCTCTAGGCGTGTGCAGTTATACGCTATTTTTGTCCCTGAGTGGCACTCAAAGAGTTTTATATTTTGAGCTAATGCAATCAGTCATCTTTTTTTTTTTTTTTTATTGTCCTCTTCAGTCCTAGGAGGTTTAACCCAGGGTCTCACACATGCTAGACAAGTACTCTCACCACTGAGCTGCACCCTCATCCCCCACCCCCTTTTTAATTCCTTTTTTAAATTTTGAGACAGGCTCTCACTAAGTCGTGCAGGTTGCCTCTGGCCTCAAACTCACGATCCTCCTGCTTCAGCCTCCCAAGTTGCTGAGACCACAGTCATTTGCCAAGGTGCCTGGCTTTAATCAGCCATCTATAATGAAGTATTTTAAGTTTTACCCACCCCCAAAATAGGGAACTGTTTGAAATAACGTGCTTGCCAGCCTGATGTAGGACATTTTTCTGTTTTAATTGGTTAATTATAATAATTATAACCATATTAATCATTCAGTTATTCTTTGATCTTCTTTGCTCAACCTAAAAATTATGCAAGGGGATCAAATGTGGGTTTGTTTTTAATGTGGGAATTTACTGGAGCTCCTGCAATTGTAGAAGAGTAAACATTTCCATGCCGAGGGCTGGTTTTTCTTGTGCTCAGAAACTGTTTAATTTTATTTTTATTTATTTGCCTGGAAGAAGCTAAACAGGTCTTACAACCCCACCCGCCTCCTGGCCACAAAGTATCACCCCTGTGTATCATCACAGAATTTGATAAGAGAGCTGACATCGTACATTCTAGAAGCTTCTTGATGACTTGACCAGAAGCTGGGCCAGGGCTTGGGGTGGAGCATAGCCTTCAGGACCATGCAGCTGTAATGTTGTTGTTGTTGTTAGGTGCCGTCGAGTTGGGATCCGACTCATAGCGACCCTCATAGGGTTTTCAATGGCTGTTTGTTTCGGGATTGCCTTGGGAGTGGATTGCCAGGCCCTTCTCCCATTTTTGCAGTGCTGGGAATTGAACTTGGGGCCTCAGAGACTGCAGCGCAGTGCTCTACTCACTGAGCTAAATCCCAGCCCAGCTGTAATGCTGGGAGACTGTAATACCATCAGTTGTCTTTGAATGAACAAAACCTACACGAAGGGTTTTTCTTTTCTTCAGTACTGAGGGCTGAACCCAGGGCCTCACACATACTTTTCCTATGCACTCTACCACTGAGCTGTACCCCCAGGCCATTTATGTTTTATCTTGAGACAGGGTCTCACTAAATTACATAGGCCTCAAACTTGAAATACTCCTGTCTCTACTTTGCAAGTTGCCGGGATTACAGGCATGTACTGCCACTCCCTGCATGGAATTTTCCTTAATCTGAGTTTAAAATAAACCTGTAGGACAGCAGTTGCTGTTTGAGTCATTGCTCCTTTCTCCAGAGCAAGGTAAACTGAGGGTTCATGATCCTGCCCCAAGGCAGGAGATATGGCTACTCCGTGCTGAGTCTCGACTGCGTTCCAGGACATCCATCAGTCCTCGTGACACCATCACACACAGTGCAGAGACTGCCCAGGGGAGATAAATTCCTGGGATCAGATGTCTTACTCTGGAATCCCATAGGGAAAGGGCACCCGAGGGATGCAGATTGTTGTGTAGGTCACTGAGCCGCAACTACTGGGCATCCAATGGACAGCCATTCTCTTGGCATCTCAGGCTGCGATGCCAACCTTTCTTTCTTTCTTCCATGTGTCCTGTAGAGCGGCTTACAGGACCTGTTACCTCCTCTCACCACTGTAATAAATTACCAGGAACTCAGTGTTTTAACAACACAAAATTATCGTCTTACAGTTCCGGAGGTCATGAGTCTGAACTGGGTAGAATGGGGCAAAGCCACGGTGTCTAAAGAGCTGCGTTCTTTCTGGAGGCTCCAGGGACGAATCTGTTCCTGGCCTTTTCCAGCTTCGGCAGCCACTTGCATCTGTGGGTTCCTGGCCCCTTCCATCTTCAGAGCCGTTGATCACATCACTGAACCTCATCCCTTCTGTCTCGCCTCCCTCCCTCTCTCTCTTCTAGGGACTCTTGGGATTATATTTAGGGTACACCTGGATAATCTCATCTCAAAAGCTATAACTTAATCACAATTGAAAGTCCCTCTTGCCACGTAAGGTAACATAGTCAACAGTTCCAAGGACTGGAACATGGACATCTTTGGGGACCTCTATTATGCCCACCGCCTGCAGCCATAGCTCTGTGGCATCTGATCCCATCAGATCTCGGAAACTAAGCAGGGTCAGGCCTGGTTAGTACCTGGATGGGAGACCACCTGGGAACACCAGAAGTTGTAGGCTTGGGAGAAGGACCTGGCAACCCCCTTCCAAAAATCAATCTGCCATTGAAAACCCTATGAACAGCAGAGAAGCACTGACAATAGTGTTTCCCCTGTTGTACAGAGGGTCTCTATGAGTCGGATACCGACTCGATGGCACCTAACAACAACAACAACACATTAGTATATAATACCCCCACATGTCTATCAGCTTCTTGTGCTGTGGGGGCTTGTGTGCTGCTGTGATGCTAAAACCTATGCCACTGGTATTTCAGATACCAGCAGGGCCACCCATGGTGGACAGATTTCAGCTGAGCTTCCAGACTAAGACAGACTAGGGAGGAGGACCTGGTAGCCCACTCCTGAAATGGCCATTGAAAACCCTATGAACACTAGAGAAGTACTGTCAAATATGTTGTTGTTGGTAGGTGCCATCGAGTCGGGTCCACCTCACAGTGACTCTCATAGGCTTTTCAATGGCTGATTGTTTGGGGATTGCTTTGAGAATGGATTGCCACATCCTTCTGATTTTTGCGGTGCTGGAGATCAAACCTGGTTCCAAGTAAAGCAAAATTGTGGACAACCTCAATCTTTTCACCATTTGTCATAAAGTTGTGTACTGACCCAGTTGTAAGGAGTTTTGTTTTGTTGATGTTGAGTTGCAATCCATACCAAAAGCTATGTTCTTTGATCTTCATCATTAATATTTCAAATCCTCTTCACTTTCATCATCCAGAATTGTGTCATCTGCATAACGCAGAGTTGTTAATGAGTCTGCCTCCAATCCTGATGACATGTTCTTCTTAAAGTCCAGCTTCTCGGATTATTTGCTCAGCATAGAGATTGAAGAGGTACAGTGAAAGGATACAGCCCTGACACACACCTTTCTTGACTTTAAACCAGGCAGTGTTTCTTTGTTCTGTTCAAACGACTGCTTCCTGGTCCGTGTACGGTTTCCTCATAAGTACAATTAAGTGCTCTGGTATTCTCATTCTTCTCAATGTTATCCATAAATTTATTATGATCCACACAGTCAAGTGCCTTTGCATGGTCAATAAAACATAGACATCTTTCTGGGAGTCTCTGCTTCCAGCTAATATCCATCTGATATTAGCAATGATGTCCCTGGTTCCATACCTTCTTCTGAATCCAGTTTGATTTTCCAGCAGTTCACTGTCTATATACTGATGCAGTCACTTTTAAATGATCGTTAGCAAAATTGTACTTGCGTGTGATATTAATAATATCATTCAATAACTTCTGTGTTTGGTTGGATCCCCTTTCTTGGGAATAGGCACAAATATCCATCTCTGGGCTAGGGTTTGGCTCAGTTGGTAGAATACCTGTCTGTGTTCTCTGAGGCCCTGGGTTCAATCCCTAGCACCACAAAAATGGGAGAAGGACATGGCAATTCACTTCTGAAGCAATCCCAAAACGATCAGCCATTGAAAACCCTATGAATAGCAGAGAAGCACTGATATAGTGCCGGGCATGGCACAGTATCAGGGAATGTTTTGTTCTGTTGTTCATAGGGTGGCTCTGAGTCAGACCTGACTTGATGGCACCTAACAACAACAGCAGCAACAACAACACATCCAGTTAGTTGGCCAGGTAGCTGTTTTCCAATCTCTTGGCATAAATAAGTCGGCACCTCCAGTGCTGCTTCTGTTTGTTAAACATCTCTATTGGTATTCCATCAATTCCTGGAGCTTGGTGTTTCATCAGTTTCTTCAAGCCAGCTTCCACTTCTTCCTTCAGGACCACTGGTTCCTGATCATGTACAACCTCTCCTAAATCCTCAGTTTAACACTTTGGCCTCAGGAGTCAGGGTATCAAGGACTAGTGCTTGAGATGACCAGATCTGAAGCCAGGTTGCAGAAGAGCCAACTTTTTCCTGACTACTTATATGACCTCAAACTAGTCATTTAGCCACTCTAAGATAGTCCCTTATCTATAAATTTCTCTTGTTGGGCAGAGCATTTAAGGATTTGTGATAACACAAACTAAATGAGATAATACAGACTGTGATCTGAACCTGGCACATAATGAAATTTCAGTAAAGTCTTTTCAAATATTTATTTATTTATTTCTGTGCTGGGAGATTGAACCCAGGGCCACGCACATGCTAGGCAAGTGCTCTACCATTGAGCTGCACCCCTAGCCCCTTTTATTTTGAGACAAGATCTTGCTAAGATATGCAAGCTGCCTCTGGCCTTGAACTCACGGTCCTTCTGCCTCACCCTCCCAAGTTGCTAGGACTACAGGCACGTTCCACAGCATTCAGCTGAGGTGTCTCTTTTTACTCCTCCATTGACAAAATTGGAGCCATTACCAAACAATGTTTCTGACTGCACAGTATTCTAAAATTCATCCTATCTTGTTTGGGGGTCGAAAGTCAACTTTTCCACCTGTGTTCTACCTATATTTCAGCTCCTGCTAGATTTTTTAAATTGAAGTGAAATTCACATTAACTAAAGTCAACAACACAGTGGCATTTAGTACATTGACAAGGTTGGGCAACAACTACCTCTACATGGTTCCAACATTCCATCACCCCAAAATAAGAAGCTTACAAATTTGTTGGCTTCTTAGTGACAGAGCTATTGGTTACCTCAAAAAGTACAATTCCTTGCTTGTGGCTACTTGGGATGTCAGTTAGAAGGAGGAGCCTATAATGGATACTGACTGTGGGTTGCTTGGCAACACCACCTTTTCCCCACACCAAACCTCCCTGTTGTTGTTGTTGTTGTTAGGTGCTGTCGAGTCAAGTCTGACGCATAGTAACCCTATGTACAGCAGATCGAAACACTTCCCGATTCTGTGCCAGGCAAACGATCTTAATTATGTTTAAGCCCATTGTTGCAGACACTGTGTTGATCCATCTGGTGGAGGATTTTCCTCTTTTGCGTTGACCTGCCACTCTCCCAAACGTGATGTCCTTCTCCAGGGATTGATCTCTCCTGACTACATGTCCGAAATATGTAAGACGCAATTTGGCCATTCTTGCTTCCAAGGAGCACTCTGGTGGCACTTCTTCTAAGACAGATCTGTTGGTTCTTTTGGCAGTCCATGGTATATTCAATAGATGTCTCCAGCACCACAATTCAAAAGCATCAATTCTTTTTCTGTCTCTCTTGTTCCATGTCCAGCTTTCACAACCATATGATGCCACTGAAAATACCATGGCATGAGTCAGACGCACCTTTGTCTTCAAGGTGACATCTTTGCTTTTCAATACTCTAAAGAGATCTTTTGCCACAGCTTTTCCTAGAGCAATGCAACTTTTGATTTCTTGACTGCTGCTTCCACGGGTGTTGATTATAGAGCCAAGCAAAGCAAAATCTTGGACAACCTCAATCTTTTCTCCATTTATTGTGAAGTTGCCTACTAACCCAGTTGTAAGGATTTTTGTTTTGTTGATGTTTAGTCACAACCCATACTGAAGGCTCTGATCTTTGATCTTCATCAGTAAATGTTTTAAATCCTCTTCACTTTCAGCAAGCAGAGTTGTGTCATCTGCATAACACAGGTTTTTAGTGAGTCTTCCTCCAATCTTGATGCCGCGTTCTTCTTCATAAAGTCCAGCTTCTCGGATTATTTGCTCAGCGTATAAATTGAAGAGATAGGGTGAAAGTATACAGCCCTGACACACACCTTTCTCAACTTTAAACCACTCAGTGTTTCCTTGTTCTATTCAAACAACTCCTTCCTGGTTCATGTACAGACTACTCATGAGCACAATTAGGTGTTCTGGTATTCCCATTTTCCGAAGTGTTATCCATAATTTGTTATGATCCACACAATCAAATGCTTTTGTGTAGTCAATAAAACATAGATAGACATCTTTCTGATATTCTCTGCTTTCAGCTAATATCCACCTGACATCAGCAATGATGCCCATGGTTCCCCGCCCTCTTCTGAATCCTGCTTGATTTTCCGGTAATTCCCTGTCTATATACTGCTGCAGTTGCTTCTGAATGATCTTTAGTAGAATTTTTCTGGTGTGTGATATTAATGATATTGTCCGATAGTTTGCACATTCAGTTGGATCCCCTTTTTTGGGAATAGGCACAAATATAGATCTCCTCCGGTCAGGTGGCCAAGTAGCTGTTTTCCAAATCTGTTGGCATAAACATGTTCACACCTCCAGTGCTGCATCTGTTTGTTGAAACATCTCTATTGGTATCCCATCAATTCCTGGAGCCTTGTGTTTTGCCAATTCTTTCAAGGCAGCTTCCACTTTGTCCTTCAACACCATTGGTTCCTCTTCATATGCAACCTCTTGGAATGGTTGGTCATCTACCAATTCTTTCTTGTATAATGACTCTGTGTATTCTTCCCATCTTCTTTTGATGTTTCCTACATCATTTAATATTTTCCCTGTAGAATCTCTCACTACTGCCACTCGAGGCTTGAAGTTTTTCTTCACTTCCTTAAGCTTGAGAAACACAGAGTGCGTTCTGCCCTTTTGATTTTCTGCCTCCAGCTCCTTGCACATGTTATTATAATATTTATTTTTGTCTTCTCAACCTGCCTTCTGAAATCTTCTGTTTAGTTCCTTAACTTCATCATGTCTTCCTTCTGCTTTAGCTACTCGACGTTTGAGGGCAAGGTCCAGCATCTCTTTTGACATGTAATTTGGTCTTTTCTCTTTTTCTTGTCTTTTTAAGAACTTTTTGCTTCCTTCTTGAATGATATCTTTTATGTCATGCCACAACTCTTCTGGTCTCCTGTCATTTGTGTCTAATGCATTAAACCTATTTTTGAGGTGGTCTCTGAACTCAGGTGGGATATACTCAGTGTCATACCGTGGCTCTCGTATACTTGTTCTAATTTTCTTCAGCTTCAGTTTGAACTTGCATATGAGAAGTTGATGGTCTGATCCACAGTCAGCACCTGGTCTTGTTTTGACATTTTGTACAGAGCTTTTCCATCGTCTCTTTCCACATATGTAGTCAATTTGATTCCTGTATGTTCCATCTGGTGAAGTCCATGTGTAT
>VMDO01005374.1:0-33192 GCA_007922755.1 Pedetes capensis | reverse complement strand
CGATGTTGAAAAAATGTATTTGCAATGAAAAGGTCATTGGTCTGACAAAATTCTATCATGCGATCTCCAGTTTCATTTCTGTCGCCAAGACCATATTTTCCAACTACTGAGCCTTCTTCTTTGTTTCCAACCTTTGCATTCCAGTCACTAGTGATTATCAGTATGTCTTGATTGCATGTTTGATCTATTTCAGATTGCAGAAGCTGATAGAAGTCTTCCCTTTCTTCATTTGTGGCCTTAGTGCTGGGTGCATAAATTTGAATAATAGTCATATTAACTGACCTTCCTTGTAGGTGTATGGATAGTATTCTATCACTGACAACATTGTATTTCAGGACAGATCTTGAAATGTCTTTTTTGATGATGAATGCAACCCCATTTCTCTTTAGTTTATCATTCCCAGCATAGTAAACCATATGATTGTCTGACTCAAAATGGCCTATGCCGGTCCATTTTAGCTCACTGATGCCTAGAATGTCAATGTTTATGTGCTCCATTTCTCTTTTAACAATTTCTAATTTGCCTAGATTCATACTACATACATTCCATGTTCCAATTATTAATGGATGTTTACAGTTGTTTCACCTCATTTTGAGTCGTGCCACATCAGCAAGTTGAGAACCCTGGGGCTTTACTCCATTTCTGTCATCACGGTAGACTCTACTTGGAGGAGGCAACTCTTCCCCAGTAGTCTTTTGAGTGCCTTCCAACCTGGGGGCCTCATTTTCCGGCGCTATATCTGACAGTGTTTCTTTGCTATCCATAGGGTTTTCAATGGCTAGTTGTTTCGGGAGTGGCTCGCCAGGTCCTACTCCCTAGTCTGTCTTAGTCTGGAAGCGCAGCTGAAAACCTGTCCACCATGGGTAACCTTGCTCATGTCTGAGGTTACAGTGGCAAAGCTCTCAGCCTCATCGCAACACACAAGCCCCCACAGTGCGGCAAACTGACAGACGTGTGGGGGCAAATCTCCCTACTCTTCTGAGAGCCTATTTTAGTATTTGGGTTGTAAGCTTTTTTCACTCATGCTGTTTAATAGCTTAGTTAATAATGATTTCAAATTGTTAGAGGTTGAGAAAATCATCCTGAAGTCCATTTACACAGAATAGGTATACTTGTTAATTACTATTAAATGTCTAACAAATTGGGGAGGGGCTGGAGTTTAGCTCAGTTGATAGAGTGCCTATTCTGCACTCTCTGAGGACCTGGGTTCAATCCCCAGCACTGCAAAAATGGGAGAAGGATGTGGCAGTCCACTCCTGGAAACAATCTCCAAACAATCAGCCATTGGAAATCCTATGAGGGTAACTATGAGCCGAACACAACTTGATGGCACCTAGCAACAAACTGGAAGGATTTTTACAATAAAAAAAGATAAAGCTCACTTATTGTTTGTCAGAGGATAGAGAAGAAGAAGGAGATTAGAAACAAATAAACCACTTTATTTCTTAGTCTGGAGAAAGAGGAAGGAGGAGTGATACTGAATCTTCCAAGGATGACTAAGAAAGAGGAACAAGGAGACAGAAACAAGTAGAAAGATATATCAAGTTTATGGCTGCTGGGAATGGAATACTAACATATGCAAATAGCATCCCCTTGTAAGGAACCAATGTCAAAGCCAGAATCTAGCTACAGAGCAGGGAAATAATAACGGTAAACAGAATGAATAACTAAGTCTGGCACCCTGGTTGGAAGTCATCTCCACATCCAGACAGAGTGAGCAAAGGAAAGTTTTTGTCAGAGTAGGAATTGTGAGATGGAACTAAATTATTCCAAGTAATAAATGTGAATAAAGAGATCTACAGAACAATCTAAAGAGTTGAAAGGGTTGGAAGGTCAATCTAAGGCACTGATTCTTAACCAAGAGTCATACTGCCTGTCATCCAGGGGACATTTGTCAGTGTCTGGAGAGCTGTTTGGTTGTCATACTAGGGAGGTAGGGAAAGTGTTAGCTACCATCTTCTGGTGGATAGAGGCCAGGCAGGGATGCTATGAAACATCATCAGTGCACACAGCAAGAATCGTCCAACACCAAATGTCAACAATGCTAATGGTTGGGACCCTGATCCAAGAGAATTGTCCACCTTGATAGACAACCCCGAAAAGGCTTGACTGAATTCACCAAGGGCCACCACAGAGTTTCCTTGCTGACAAGTGGGTGTGCTGCAGCCTGGTCATACCCCTTCATAAGGTCCCAATCCCACCTCACATTGGTAGCTTGGAAAGGGCTGTGGTGACAATATTTACACCATGGGTGTGGGCAAGCACTATATGGTGAACTTTATAACCCCCATGCTCCATACCCTAGAGAGCTGGTTTTAAACATTTACCAGCACACTATGGCTTCTCAGTTACTGAGGAATGAGATTAAATCTTTCTTCCTAACACTCTTCTATCCTTCGTCTTTCTCCCTCCTCATCTTTCTCTGTTTTTAAAGAATGTTTTGTTGTTGTTGTTGTTGTTGTTGTTAGGTGATGCTGAGTCACATTCAACTCATAGCAACCCTCATGGGGTTTTCAATGGCTGATTGTTTCGGGATTGCTTCAGGAGTGGATTGCCATGTCCTTCTCTCAATTTTGTGGTTCTGGGAATAGAACCCGGGTCCTCAAAGAGTGCGGAGCAGTACTCTACCAACTGTGCTAAACCCCAGCCCCTTTTAAAGAATGCTACCCTTAAACACATAGGTGGTGGTGTTAGGTGCCATCAAGTCAGATCTGACTCAACGAGACCCTATGTACAACAGATGAAACACTACCTGACATTGTGACATGCCTGTCACTATCTTAGTGCTTCTTTATTAATCATAGAATTTTCCATGGCTGATTGTTTCGGGAGTGGGCTGCCAGGTCCTTCTCCCAAAAACAGAGATGAGAGGCACTAAATCCTTAATACTTCTCTTCTTAGCCTGTGGTTTTCAACCTGAGGAGTACATGAGAATCCTCTGGAAGGCTTATTAAAACATGGATTGCTAGATCCCACCTCCAGTTTCTGATTGAGCCAGTCTGAGTCAGGCCCATGAATTTGCATTTCTTATAAGTATTCTAGGTGACATTGCTGCTGCTGATCTGAGGACCACATTCTGAGAATGACTGAGAATAGCCACGATGACTTACATGGCTGTTCAGGATGCACCTAAACGGAATGTAAGGCAATGCTTCTAGGTTTATCAAATATTCTAATTAATGCAAGATGGCAAGATATAAACCATCATCTTATTTGGACTGTTATTATTTTTTCTTTTATTTTAGTTTTATTTCTTTGGCCTTGGATCCTCTGAAGATTGATCATAGGATTATTGTGCTTCATAGTTAATGAAATAATCACAACTATGATGTGCTAAGTAATAGAATACATTTGCAAGCTTCAGCCAGCGCCCCTCTATGCATTGTGACTCCTGGTCTGGGAACATGTGGGCTTTTTGTTTGGGGGGAGGGGTGTTGAGTTGCACAGGCCACATCTGGTCTCAAACTTGCCATCCTCCTGCCTCAGCCTCCCAGTACTTGGGGTTACATGTGTATGGCAAAGGACCTGGATTAATATGTACTTTTCAATAAGCAAATTTTCTACAAAAAAAAAAAAAAGAAGAAGAAGAAGAAGAAAAAGAAGAAAAGAAAGAAAGAAAGAAAAAGAAAAGGAACAGAAAAGCTAATCTCATAAAGGGAAATAATTTTTAAATGGGAAGTTTGTTTTTAATTATTTTTAAGGAAAAAGAAGACAATAAAAAAATGAGAGTTCAAAGTGCTGATAGGAAATTGTGGCTTCCAGGAGCTCAAGTACCCCTAGCTCCCACTTACAGCTGTGTCTGGGCCCCCATTGTTCATCCTTCAAACCCATTTCAAAGCAGGGCTCCCTCTTCCTCTTGCTCCCCGAGAGAAGATGGCAGCCTGCGGGGAATAGATGGCGTCAGTCTGGTGGGCTGTGAGAGGGTTACGTTGCGTACCACTGAGCATCTCACTCTGGAGATTCCCCAGTAGTCATCTGTCCCCATCTGTCCCCGCGGGCCTCCACTCGGCTTCAGGCTGCTCTGCCTCATTCTCTCCTCCTCCACTTTCCCGCCTACAGCCTCATGGACACCGTCGCCAGTTTTTATTTGCGATGCTAAACGGTTTAGCCCAGCCTGAGCTCCCTTGCCACCAGCTGGCGCAGGCTCAGATAATCCTCAGGAAAACATGGGACCTACGCAGGTCACTTGTGGAAGGACTTCATTAGCAAGGGTCCTGGCAGGAGCAGATGGAACTCTCCAATGTGGTGAGTGGAATTTAATGGAGGGGCAACTTCAAGGCATAGGTGTGGCTGAGGGAACGTCAGGCGAGGGTAAGGAACAGTACCCTGTGGGCTGCAGAATTCCAAGATGACATCCAGGGAGTTGCACCCTTGGATAATCTCCTGCCCTTAAATATGGATGAAGCCTGTGACTTACTTCTGGTTAACAGAATATAGCAGAGGTGATAGAACATCACTCTCTGTGATCAAGTCCCCTTATGGAGACTCTGTCTTAGCAGAATGGAGTGAGAAATCCTCCCACTGGCTTCAAGGAAGAGAGCAGCCACCTGTTGTGAGAGACTCACCTAGTGAGGGACTGTGGGCCACTCGAGAGCCGAGAGCAACCCTGGGCTGCCAGCCAGAAACAAACCAGGGACCTTAGTTCCATCACCATGAGAAAGAATTCTGTCACCGACCATGTGAGCTCAGAAGACATCCTCAAGTTCCAGAAAGGGGTGCAGCATAACGGACACCTGAATTAAACCTTCAAAGACCCTGAGTAGAGGGTCCAGCTAGGTCCGGTCCTGACTCCTGACCCACAGATACTGTGAGATTGTTAGTCCACACTGTCTTAAGCCACCAAGTTCATGGTAATTGTTTGTGGAAGCAGATAGGAATTATTTGCCCCTAACCCCCCAAGTCCTAATGAGGCAAAGGGAAGGAACCATTAGCTGAACCTAAGGAGAGGGCCATTGACCAGAGCTGTGGATTGTGATGGGCATAGCCACCCTCGGGTAGCCTGAGGAGGCCCTGCCCACTGCTCTGTGCCCAACACCAGGGCTGCCATAGTGAGCCCCACTGCCAGAGGAAGAAGGGAGCTGCAGAGAGGGGACCAGCTGATGCAGTCCCAGGGGCCAGCTACTCCAGGCCCAGAGGAAGGGGCTGGAAGGAGATAGCAGAGTCAGAGGAACAAACAGAATTTTCGTTTAACACCGTGTCTTCTCAGTCCAGCTGTAAGAGAACAAAGAGTTTTTCTTCCTATTGTTGCTTAAGGGACAGCAAAAGGGAAAACAAGTGATAGCTAAGGATTTGGTTTCCATGGTGGAATTTAATTGAAGTATCCTAAACTCACATGACTTACATTTTTACTTTCTGCCTTGCTAAGCGTGGGCTAATCAAAGCCTATCTTCATATAACTTGCTTTCCTCCAGAGGGCTCTGTATTATAATTACACATTGGGCCCTAGGATTTTTCAAGGTCCAAAAAGAGACCATTAGTGTAATAAAGCTGGCCATAAATCAGACAGCTTTGTAGATGGGTAAATGGGATGGTCTCTGAAGAACAATTTCACTGTTACTTTTTCCCAGTTTTTCCTTAAAAGATATAATGTATTCACTGCTCTGATAAGAATGGATTTGTTTAAATACCCTGTTACCTTATTTTATGGCTGTAGAGTTGAGGATCTGTATTAGTTTGCTAGGGCTGCCTTAACAAAGTACTAGTAACTGGGTGAAACAATGGAAATTTATAGTCCCCCAATTCTGGAGGCTGGAAGTCCAAGATCAAAGCCATAGCAAGGTTGGTTTTTTTTAATAAGGACTCATTCATATTGGGTTAGAGCCCATTCCAGTGACCTTATCTTACCTAATTATCTGCAAAGACCATTTCCTAATTAGATCCTGTTCACAGGTAATCAAAGTTAGGCCTTGAAATCTTTCTGGAGGAGGGCACAATTCAATCCATAAGAGGACCCAATATCAACCTACAGTTTAAGGTAAAGCCTACTTTAGGTAGCCATCTTGAAGACCCCAGTAAATCCTTGACATTTCCAAGGAAGGTGTGACATGGTGCAGTCACTTTTGAAAACATTTTGGCAGTTCCTTAAAAAGTTAAATATACATCTACCATATGGCTCAGCCATTGTACTTCTATGTATCTACCAAGGGAAAATGAAAACTTACGTCCACACAAAAGTTCTCTCCCTCTCTCTCTCTCTCTCTCTCTCTCTCTCTCTCTCTCTCTCTCACACACACACACACACACACACACACACACACACACACACGTTCATAACAGCATTATTTATACTGGCCTCAAACTAGAAAAACTCAGTTGTCTGTTACCTATAGATACACAATATGTGGTCTAGCCATAAACGGAATGTTATGCAGCCTTGAAAAAGAACAAATGAATACATACTATGACATGTATGAATCTCAAACATATGCTAAATGGAAGAAGCCAGTTACAAAGACCACATAGTGTATGATTCCATTTATGTGAAATGTCCAGGAAAGGCAAATGTGTAGAGACAGAAAGTAAAATAGTAGTTTTCCTGGCCTGGGAGTAGGAATGTGAATTATCTAAATAGGAAGCATCTACTGGGATGATGAAAATATTAAAAAAAAACAAACTGGATTGTGGTGATGACTGCACAAGTGAGTATGCTTACTTATTGTTGTTAGTTGCCATTGAGTCGTGTCTGATTCATAGCGACCCTCATGGGGTTTTCAGTGGCTGACTGTTTCGGGATTGCCTCGGGAGTGGATTGCCATATCCTTCTCCCATTTTTGTGGTGCTTGGAATCAAACCAGGGACCTCAGAGACTGCAGAGCAGCACTCTACCAACTGAGCTAAATCCCAGCCCTAGTATATTTACTAAAAGTCATTTAATGGTGCACTCAAAGTGGCACATTTCATAGTGTGCAAATTATATCTTAATAAAGTTGCTTTTAAAAAACTCTCAGTGTTGGTAAGGTAAAAATCAAACCATCTTACATATATAAGATGTTCTACAGCACTATGTTAAATAGACCAAAGTCCATTTGTATGTACAAATGTGGACCCATATCCAAGGTAAAGGAATAAGGGAAAAGAAAAGCAAACCTAGTTTAGGACAGTTTGTATTTGCTGATAGAAACATAAGAAAAGGACAGAGTGTCTTTCCTTGGAGAGTGGCAATGACTCAGCGATTTTCCCAGTGTGTCCTTTCCTGTCTTTTGAGGAGCCTGCCGTGAGTATGTATTACCTCTCCAAAAACACGGATAATTACCCAGTTCTTAAAGTGTCCACGTACCACAAGCCAAAGCACACACTCAATATTGGAGATTACTTTCCTGAAAATGGAAATAGTACCCCCACCATGGACAAGACTGTCAGCTAATAAATGGTCCTCCTAGATCTGATATTGCCCTCGAGTGCTATTATAATAGTTTATTCCTCTCCAGCAATGAGCCAGGTTCCACAAGTGTACAGAATTTTATTACATCGTTACGTTGGTGATCAGAGACCTTGTGTTTTTCTAGTCTGTCTTAAACAGTTTATATGGGGATAGTGGGAAAGATTCTTCCATACAAACTGTTCCAGGGAAAGGGACTGCGTAAATGTTAAATCATTAAACTGAGAGGCACCATGGCGCATGCCTGCAATCCCAGAGATTTAAGAGGCTGAAGGAGAATCAGAGGCTCAAGGCCATAGGCAGCCTGTACAATTTAGGAAGACTCTGTCAAAATTAAAAATAAATAAATAGCTGGGCATCATGCCTGTAATCCCAGTGGCTCGGGAGGCAGAGGAAGGAGGATCTCAATTTCGAGACCAGAGGCAGTCTGCGTAACTTAGCAAGACCCTGTCTCAAAAAGTAAAAAAATGGGCTGGGGGTGCAGCTCAGTGGTCCAGCACTTGCAAAGCATGCAAGCACAAGGTCCTAGGTTCAACCCCTAGTACTGCAAAATAAATAAATAAATAAATAAATGTTGTTGTTGTTGTTGTTGTTAGGTGCCATCTAGTCGGTATCCGACTCATAGCAACCCTCATAGGGTTTTCAATGGCTGACTGTTTCGGCATTGACTTGGGAGTGGATTGCCAGGTCCTTCTCCCATTTTTGCAGTGCTGGGAATTGAACTCAGGACCTCAGAGACTGCAGCGCAGCACTCTACCAACTGAGCTAAATCCCAGCCCCAAATAAATAAATAAATAAATAAAATTATATATATATATATATATACACACACACACACATATATATATGTGTGTGTATACATATATGTTGTTGTTAGGTGCTGTCAGGTTGGGTCCAACTCATAGCAACCCTATATACAGCAGAATGAAACACTCTCTGATTCTGTGCCAGGCACACATCTTATTTATGTTTAAGTCAATTGTTGCAGATACTGTGTTAATTCATCTAGTGGAGGGTTTTCCTTTTTTGTTGTTGTTGATCTGCCACTCTCCCAAACATGATGTCCTTCTCCAGAGATTGGTCTCTCCTGACTATATGTCCATCCTTGCTTCCATGGAGCACTCCAGTTGCACCTCTAGGATAAATCTATTAATTCTTTTGGCAGTCCATGGTATATTCAATAATTGTCTCCAGCACCATAATTCAAAAGCATCAGTTCTTCTCCTGTCTCCCTTGTTCAATGTCCAGCTTTCACATCCATATGATGTGACTGAAAATACTATGGCATGAGTCAGGCACATCTTCATCTTCAATGTGAATTCTTTACTTTTCAATACTCTAAAGAGATCTTTTGCCACAGCTTTTTCCAAAGCAATGGGACTTTTGATTTCGTGACTGCTGCTTCCACAGGTGTTGATTGTAGAACCAAATAAAGCAAAATCATGGACAGCCTCAATCTTTTCTTCATTTATTGTGAAGTTGCATACTGACCCAGTTGTAAGGATTTTTGTTTTGTTGGTATTTAATCTCAACCCATACTGAAGGCTCTGATCTTTGATCTTCATCAGTAAATGTTTTAAATCCTCTTCACTTTCAGCAAGCAGATTTGTGTCATCTGCATAACACAGGTTGTTAATGAGTCTTCCTCCAATCCTGATGCCACATTCTTCTTCATAAAGTCCATCTTCTCAGATTATTTGCTCAGCATAGACAATGAAGAGATATGATGAAAGGATACACTGCTGACCCACACCTTTTTTGACTTTAAATCAAGCAGTGTTTCCTTGTTCTGTTTGAGCTACTGCCTCCTGATCCCCATACAGATTCTTCATGAGTACAGTTAAGTGCTCTGGTATTCCCGTTCTTCACAGGGTTGTCCATAATTTGTTATAATCCACACAGTCATATATATATATGTGTGTGTGTGTGTGTGTGTGTGTGTGTGTGTGTGTTGTTGTTGTTGTTGTTGTTGTTGTTAGGTGCCTTTGAGTCATATCCAATTCCTAGCAACCCTCATAGGGTTTTCAATGGCTGATTGTTTTGGGATTGCCTTGGGAGTGGATTGCCACATCTTTCTCCCATTTTTGCGTGTTGGGAATCAAACTGGGGACCTCAGAGACTGCAGAGTGGTACTCTACCAACTGAGCTAAATCCCAGCCCCATATATATATATATATATATATATATATATATATGGGGCCGGGATCTATCTCTCTCTCTCTCTCTCTCTCTCTCTCTCTCTCTCTCTATATATATATATATATATATATATATATATATATATATATATATGGGGCTGGGATCTATATCTCTATCTATCTATCTATCTATCTATCTATCTATCTATCTATCTATCTATCTATCTATGGGGTATAGCTCAGTGGTAGACCACTTGCCTAGCAGGTTTGACGCATTGGATTTGAATTCCCAGTACTGCAAAAAAAATAAATAAATAAAAATAATAATAAAATCATTGAGCTAATAGAGGCTATTAGGAGGTAGGTAGGGAAGCCCTATTCATATACTAGTAATATTTTTGAGTACTTACCAGGCAGTGGTTAAAGGGAAACAAATTACACTGTTGGATTTCCTTTTAACAATATTGGCCATTGTGTCAGATGCTTCTGTCACTATTCAGTGATCTCTGCTTTCTCTTTTAGTTATTCCAATGATGGCAAGCAAATTGAGGAGAAACTAAGTTTTTTTCTAAGTCCAATAAAATGGCATCATAGAAGAGGTTCTCATAATTGAGCAGTTGGCTTTTAAGGAAAACAAGGGATACTTAACAGTCTTTTCTTAGACTACTTTGTTGTTGTTGCTGGGTGCCATCGAGGTGGGTCTGACTCATGGTGTCTCTATATGCAACAGAACGAAACATTCCCTAATACTGTGCCATGCACGTGATCTTTTTATGTTTCAGCAATTGTTACAGTCACTGTGCTGGTTCTTTTGAGCCATGCCACAGCAGGAAATGGAGGTCCCGGGGGCTTTACTCCATTCCAATCATTAAGGTTGACTCTACTTTGAGGAGGCAACTCTTCCCTAGTCATCTTTTGACTGCCTTCCAGCCTAGGGAGTTCATTTTCTGGCACTATATTTGGCACTTCTCTGCTATTCATAGGGTTTTCAATGGCTAATTGTTTTGGGAGTGGGCTGCCAGGTGCTTCTCCCTAGCCTGTCTTGGTCTGGAAGCTCAGCTGAAACCTGCACACCATGGGTGGCCCTGCTGGTATCTGAAATACCGGTGGCATGGCTTTCAGCATCACAGCAACACGTAAGCCCCACAGCATGACAAGCTGACAGACACGTGGGGGCTTTGGAGACCCAAAACAGATTATTCCTCTCTCTCCTTTCTTCTGGGCAGTGTGGTTCTGGATGCAGAGGCCCCTTGTACAAAGATGAGCTCTTGGCTGGCGGGCTCTGTGGAAGTTCCATCCTGTAGCTGTGCCAGCCTTGATGGCCTGGAAAACTCACAGGCATCACACATTTGGCAAACTGTCTTGCCACAGCCAGGCTCTCTCAGCTCTGGTTGCTTGGGCAAGTACTCAGAAGGCGTTAGGGTTTGCACAGGACTGCTGTAGTGTTCACAGAGATTTTTTTGGTTGGTCTAGGAGTGGGGTTGTAGAAGGGGATTGTGATTTCCTAAAAGATGTATTTCTTTAATCCAGTGACTTAAAAACCAGGCCGTTATTCAAATTAGTTGTAGTGAAAGGAAAGAAAATGAAGCAAAGCATTCATTAATGACAAGGTTTCCTGCTGTTCTTGGCAAGTCTATTTCCAAAGCCTCCTGTGTAAAATTTGATCGAGCCTCATCGTGTGCACCACGCTGCATTTACGAGGGCACTAATGGTGTGTTTAATGATGAGCTACCACAATTCTTATATGCAGCACCCCCAAAGCCAAGAAGCCGTAATTTCAGTCTATAACTAGATTTCCCTGACTTCATTTCCCAGAATGTGGAAAAAATGGAAGGTAGTAGGTAAGGACCTCAAATCAAGGTGTGGCCTCTTATTTCCTTTTTTAAGCAGCTTTCAACCTTTTTGAATTCATGCTAAAATTAAGTATTCTTCATAACAAGTTGATGTACGTGAGTATATACACGTGCATGTGCACCAATTGGATCTTCCATGTTTCCACAAAACAAATGAGTCATTCATATTACCTGCTGAAATAACTTGGCAAGATGTTTTAATTTAAAGTATGCCTGTTTGCACAGGTACATTTGCATATTCATGCATCCGGGTGTATTTGCGTACTGGTTTCTAGTCCTCCCTCCAGTGATGTGTAACTATTAGCAGCACCCACCACGGAGGAATGGGGAGGACGAAGCTTGACAGTTTAGTCCAAGGAGTAACCGGAGGCACATCTGTGCTTCTGCTGTTCTCCAGCTGACAACCTTCATATTTTTTACCCACACTTAACTCTTTTTCTTCGGGACAATTCAAAGTGGTATCACCAAGGAGGAAAATGAGAATTCTGATTCCTATTGATGACAGAAAGTTATATTGCTTAATGTAATGACTATCAATGCTATTATATATTATATAGCAAATAGTTTAGAGCTTACACTATCTTAGTGAATCGGGTGAGAAAATCCTTCTAAATCCCAGCGTTGTTTGTTGTTAGGTGCTGTCGAGTTGTGTCCGACTCATAGCGGCCCTCATAGGGATTTCAGTGGCTGATTGTTTCAGATTTTCTTTGGGAGTGGATTGCCACATCCTTCTCCCATCTTTGCAGTAGAATATCTTAGTATATCAGGTGAGAAAATCCTTCTAAATCCCAAAGTTGTTTGTTGTTAGGTGCTCTGGAGTCAGGTCAGACACATAGAGACCTTCATAGGGTTTTCAGTGTCGGATTGTTTCAGGATTGCTTTGGGAGTGGACTGCCACATCCTTCTCCCATTTTTGCAGTGCTGGGGATGGAACCAGGTCCTTAGAGAGCGCAGAGCAGCGCTCCATCAAATGAGCTAAACAAAGTAGTATTGAAGCTTCCGTAGCTATGGTTTGCTGAGCATGTCCACACACGTTACCTCCTGTGATTCTCTCAACCTCTGCATGGCACAGATGAGGAAAATATGATTGAGGAGGATTCCCTAAGTTGCCTGGAGTCACCTAGCTAGTAATCGTCAAGGTCATGCCTGAACGAATTTCTGAAGCAGAACACCTCAGCTCCTTCGCTCGCTTCCGTGCTGCACCTTCCATTTCCCTGTGCTCCCCGTTTCTTCTCAAAGAGGAATTTACACTCAGATGTGAGTTCCTGATCTTGACTTGGTGCGTGACCCCTGCTAGGGTATTTTGGTTTTAAAGAAGATCAGGTCAGTAGCTTAAATGAATCCACTCTCATGGTGGATTTTCAGGCACTAGATGAAAGAGTAACTGAAGAATGACAGGCACAGTTCTTACGTTTTGAGTCTGCACCCTCAGGCTGTTCTGCACATGTATTTCATTGACAGTCTCTCTGTGGTAGTACAATGACCAGTTTTCAGACGTGGGAGCTGAGATCGGCGCCTTCTTCAAGGTCATGCCCGGGTGTGGGGAAGAATGAGAACTCCCCCCTGGGGTGTCTGATTCCAAATCCTGGGCTCTTTGAGCTGCATTTGTAGCTCCAGTGCTGCCTTTCTGGTGTGGGCGAGATGTGCTGGGTTTTCCCCATGTCATCAGCAGCGACGTAACATAAAGAGTATTGAACGTGGACTCAAGAGTCTTGGATGAGAACCTCAGGCCTCTGCTCCTTAAAAACTTCAGCAGAACTTCTCTTATCACACCTCAATAACTGGGTGGGGGCGATGGGAGGCTCATTAAAAATATTTTCAAAAAGATGACAGCGAGCCCTTATTTCATATGTTATCAACTTCTTTTGGCAAGCCTGTTGAATTTTTCTCTTTTGTATCTCAGCTCGCCTTCTTTCAGGAGATGCCCATGTAAGGATGTCATGAGGCAGCTTCTATGTCAGGAAGAAAATGTTCCATCTCGTGATCTTCACCCATAGCTTTAAGTTACTTGTTAAGAATTGCTTTATTTTCAAGAGTTTTAGAGAACACTGAATTCTATTCTTGGAGCTCTTAAATTGAGGCAGAGGCATTAGCATTTATAATCTTTGTCTTTACTGCTGATCACTAACACCCTATTAGCAACTTCAGATCTCCTGGTCAAGGGGATTTATGGGCTCATCATTGACCTTTCACGTGGCCGTAGATTGTGGGAGAGATCCATGAGAGGTGAGAGAGAATCACGATTATAAGTAACGTTGTGTATCGATTCCCCATTGTTGCTACAGTGAATTACCACTAATTTAGTGGCTTGAAACACACATTGATGGTCCTGCACTTTGGGAGGTCAGAAGCTCTAACGTTACAGAGTTGGCAGGGCTGCATTCTTTTCTGGAGGGTTTTGGGGAGAAGGCTTTCCCTGCCTTTTCTAGCTTCTAGCGGTCTGCCCACAATTCCTTAGCTTGTGTTTCCCCTCCACTTCCAAAACATCACCCATATCCCCTTCCCTCCAGCAAAGGACCTTTAACAAGAACATCTGCCAAATGACCTGCAGAGCCAGTGCAGCTGCTTGGGTTAGAGAGAAGCCACTTCTACCCTTGGTCCTCACCAAGGGCTGTCTCTGAAGGATTGCAATGAACCTTTGAGAAGGAGATGGCTGGAGTCTACAAAAGTCTCTTTTGTCTTTTATTTCTGAAGCAGCCCTATTCATGATCTATCTGTTGTTAGGTGTTGGGGATTTTTAAAATCATATCCCATAACTAGGGTCCCTCATAACAGCCTGAGGGGATAACCCCTATTTGACCCTGGGGCTCTTCTCACTCACTCAAACTAGCCCCTCCCATCGAGTGAGCAAAGATGGCGCCTGGCCAGTCTGACCTGCCCTAACCATCCTAAATTTAATTGGCTCAGCATTTTCGGGTAATAACTGTCCCCACCTGGCAGGTATGTCAGTTTACCTGCTGTGCCTGTCAGATGTATGCCCTGATTGGCTGAATCCCAACATGTGACCCCTCTGACCCTATAAAAGTAGGGCTCCCGGACCCCCTCCACCCTCACCTTTCTGATTGTCCCTCAACTGTCGTCTGATCCCCATCACCTGGACCAATGCTCCCTACTCCAGTGAGATCTGCAAGCAAGCTGGCATGATCAAGACCAGATCAAAGTGCCAAAGGATCAAAGCAAGCCACGAAGAGCCTCCCAATTCCTCCCATCCTTGGGAAGGAGGGAGGCCGAGAAGGAGAGCTGCAAGAGGCAAGATCAACTGACCTCCACGCAACACCAGCAGCTGTGGCTGTGCCTTTAAGGTTGAGCTGTACCAGCACTCAGCCTGCGGCATTCTATGCTGCAGGCTTAGAGCCAGCACTTAAAGAGCATATAGAACTCTGCACTATAAGGGTTGCTTGCTCCTTGCACCCCTTCAGGGGAGCACCCAATAAACCTTACCTTTCCTGTTTCACCAACTGAAGGTCTCCCGAAGTCCTTCATTTGCGCCACCGGTTAACATCCACCCAGTTCAGTACGTCCCTGGTACTTACTGGTTATGTTGTAGGCTGGCTCTAATCTTAGCCAGGTTAGAGCCAAAACCACAACAGTTAGGTGCCGACAAGTTGGGTCTGACTCATAGCTACCCTATGTACAACAGAATAAGACTGTTGCTGACTCTGTGCCATGCCCCGCGCTATGTCAGTGCTTCTCTGCTATTCATAGGGTTTTCAATGGCTGATTGTTTCAGGGGTGGGCTGCCAGGTCCTTCTTCCATTTTTTGTGGTGGTGTGGATCAAACCCAAGGCCTCAGAACGTGCAGAACAAACATTCTCCCAACTGGGCTATGTTCATCTATCACTTAGGATTGACCTCATTATTCTACTCTTTGTTTGAAAAGCATTTTAATGGGCAAAAGAAGTGTGAGACTATGTTATGCATGAATACAGTCCCTAAAGACAAATCCTCATTCTGTTCCTACGGCTGTTTGTCGAGCATTATAAGTACTTGCAGATTTCTAATGTCGTTCATCTGTGTCGGTTTCATTGCTTTCTCATTTTAATTCAGCGTTTTAGGATGACGTTTGGGCTATCGGCTGTTTTGTAGATGTTCCTGTGATTGGTTGGGGAAGCAGGCACGTGGCAGTGGTGTTGGGATGCTCTCTCCTGCTGCTGAACAGCTCTGACCTGGGGACTCAAGAATTGCCTCAGGCTTCTGAGGACGGTTCATTTGGTTTCTGCTTACTTCCAGGGAAAAGTGCTACCCACACTGGCCCAAAAGATGTTTGCTAATCAAGCTCTTTGGAGATGTTGTTAATGGACTTGTGCAAACTTTTTGAATTCCAAGTTAATACCATTCCTCTAGCTATCTGTCCTTCCGATATGGCTGAGACAGGAATGTCTTGAAGGCAGCAGTAACTTACACAAGCAATAGGAGAACTGAGCAGTAAAGTGTGATAGTGCACTTTTAAGAAATACAAAGTAGGAAGTGCCCAAATTAGCTGAGCTGGGAGGGTATTAGACTGAAGAAATATAAACGAGGCTATTTTGTTCATCTTGCATCTGCCTGAGGAGTGGAAAAGTGTGTAGCACAATCTGTGCTAGAAAGAAAAAAAAGGAGAGAAGAGTGTGTGCAGAGAGGAGGCAACATTTGCTCCCAATTATGCTTTTTGTCTCGAAGCCAAGCCCTGAATTCAAGTCAGCAAAATGAAATAAGAAATCACTCGCGAAGTTTGCTTTCATCTTAAGGTGAAATTTAATCTAACATTTGGTGTTTTGAATGTAGCCTTTGATTTGCCAACAAGGAAAAGCAATTTCTGGTTGTTTGTTTTCCTGTGTTCCCATCTTGTTTGGGGTGTCAATAGTGCTGGAGCCTATGACAGGCAGCTGATCACTGGGGAAGCGCAGCCAAAAGGAAGATAGATCCCAGCCAAGCCATGAACTCTGAGTTCAAATGCTCATCTCTGATAGACAATGCCGTCCCTTGTGTGGACAAAGAAGAGGGACAGTGCCTTGTATGGGGAGGGTAATGACAAGCTGCCCTAAGATTCACTTTCTCATTAATGCAGGGTTTGTGCTACTGCCCCATGAAAGACAACTGTGTATTTATTGAGAACAGGGGCATATTCATTGTGTGGTGTCCTGGAAAAATACACAATCATTTCAAAACCCAAAATCTTAAAAAAAAAAAAAAAGTCTCATTAAAGGATCTTGGTTTGGATATTCTGTTTAGAATTTCTTTCAGTGTTTATCCTAATGATCTTGGTTTCTGATCACCCGCCCTCAGCACTTGACCTTGATCACCATCCCTATCCCTTACTGAAACTCCCATTATCCTTAGATGTCTTGACTGCTCTTTTAATAGAGTCTTTCTCTCCTGACACTCCAAATGACACTTGCAGAGTGTTCATCTTTAAGTCTTTTCTTATTTCTCCACCCCATTTTTTCTGTAAAGCTAATTCTCTTCCAATTTAAATAATTAGAAAATTTCTTTTCAAACCTAATCTTGCCCCCTGACCTCTGGGTTTCCTATTTCTGATCACCTGAATATTTTGTGGCTGGGATTTAGCTCAGTTGGTAGAGTGCTGCTCTGCAGTCTCTGAGGTCCCGAGTTCGATTCCCAGCACCACAAAAATGGGAGAAGGATGTGGCAAGCCATTCCCAAGGCAATCCCGAAACAATCTGCCATTGGAAGCCCTATAAGGATTGCTATGAGTCAGACATGACTTGACGGCACCTAACAATGACAAATATTTTGCTTCTGTAAATGAAACTTGATCTTAAAGCCAACTTGTTTCCTTTCTTTCCTCCTTCCAATAAAAATAGAGTCCGATTTTGAAATTTTAATTTTTTATCAATACTACACATCCATTTTGTTCAATGAGTTCAACAGTTTTCTTTTCTAAATTAGAAGTTCTCTGCACCCCTACTTCTTTCTGCCTAAAGGCAAAAGCTTTTAATTTTTTTTAGCTACTTCAGTATTTACTCCACATAACAAAAGAATTTGTCTACATTGATATTTCTTCTGATTTTCCATTTTCTGCATTGTCTACCCCCCCACCATGGCTTTAACACACTCTCTGTCTGCCCATCCTCCCAAATAGTCAAGTCACAGGTTGGTTATATCATTTTCAATGATTATTTTGACTATGTAACTCCATGCAGCTGAGTAATGTAGTATTTTTATGACATTCCCTTTCTTCTAAAACTTTGTTTTTCCTGAAGTTAATAGTTGCCTTTGTTTTTCCCTTTGTTGTCTGTGTCCCCAAACTCTTCCCCCACACCAAGGTATTGTATTAATTTGTCTACGGAAACATGGCCAGGAGACTTTAGAATTGCTCTATCACTCCAGGCTCAGTTCCCACTTTAGGCGTCTCCTTTCACCAGAACTTTGAGGAATACTTTTCTTTTCTTGAATTGAAGCCTGTGTTTCCTGGATCACCTAGCTTCCTATTTCTTAGCATATTCCTTCATTTCTCTGGAGAAAATTCTACAGCTGTCTTGAGAAATGGAATATAATAGGTAAAGTTTTGGGGACCTTGTATATTCAAGAAAGTATCTTTAACTCCTTTTTGTTTTCATTTATTTATTCATTTCTTCCCTAGTATGTAATTAATTGTTGGATCAAGTACTGAATTCTATTATATTGGTAGTCATTTTCCACAGAAATGTGAAGGTGTGCACCACTGTCTGTCAGTCTTGAGAACTCTGACACAATTCTGATTCCTCAAGCTTTGAAGACAGGTAATTTGTTTTTTCCTCTATGGAAAGTTTATGATATTGTTGTCTTTGTCTTTAATATTCTAGAGTTTCATGTGCCTTGATATAGATTTATGAGTTATGTGCCTAGAGTTATGTGCCTTGATATAGATTTCTTCTTGCACTATTAGGGGGCTAAACTCAGAGCCTCTCATATACTTTTGCAAGCACTCTGCCACTGAGCTGCACCCCAAACCCCCTTTTGTAATTTTTAAAATTCAGACAGGATCTCACTAAGTCACATAGGCTGCCTCTGGCCTCAAATCTGTGATCCTCCAACCTCCCCCTCCCAAGTCACTGGGATTACAGGCATGTGCCACCATGCCTGGTTTAGATCTACTTTTTAAATCTATTGTTCTGGGTACTTGATATTTTAATATACTCACAACCTAGGAACTGTCATCCTTTAATTCTAGAAAATTATCTTTTATGATTTCTATTTCCTATTATTTGTATATTAACCCCTCTCTGGGCTGGGATTTAGCTCAGTTGGTAGAGCACCGCTCTGCAGTCTCTGAGGTCCCGAGTTCAAATCCCAGCACCACAAAAATGGGAGAAGGACTTGGCAATCCACTCCCGAGGCAATCCTGAAATAATCAGCCATTGAAAACCCTATGAGGGTTGCTATGAGTTGGACACTACTTGACGGCACCTACCAACAACAACAACAACAACCCCTCTGTAATTTTCTTCTCTATTTTCCTCCCATTTCCTCAACTTTTCTCCCAAACTTCCTATCGAAATGATCACTTTTTTATCCTACTTTAATTTCAAAGGGTTCTTTGCTGATCTGTTTCTTTTTTATACCCTCTTGGCATTGTTTCATGTCTTCTTTGCTGAGCTACTGATGAGTACCTTTTAAAAGTCAGCTGCCTTCAAGTGGCCCTCTTCGGTTTGTTTGGTTGTCCTGATGAAGATCGTCCTGAGATCTGGTGCTCAGTTGCCTGCCTGTGGGTAGAGGTGAAGCCAGGTCTGGCAGCTTTTCAGCCTGGGCTTTGTGGCAGAGTAAGCCGGATGGGCTTTTGGGTGTTTTGTGCAGGGCCTGTTGTACACCCTCCAGAAGGATCTTTCACAAACACTAAGTTTGGCAGCCAGAGTCCCAGGCAGAGTGCTGCTCCAAGTCGATGCTAGGTCTTTGTGAAAATTAGGAAGAGGTGCCATCTTTGCGGGAGTGGGGATGGCAATCTGATGGTACCTTCTGGAGAATGAGGGACAGGTGCCCTTTTTTCTGGGCACAGCCTGCACAGGGCTCGCAGCTAGAGAGGAGAGTTGGATTTCAGCCCCCCTTACCCTTCAGCCAGGTGACCTGCCCAGGGCTTATGGTATTTAACTGCACACAGTGGCTTTGGGTCCCAGAGCTGGGTGGCAGAATTGGGCAGAGCATGTCCCATCTTCAGCACAGCAATCTCAATGCCAATTGTACTCAGGGTCCCTATCCCACAACTCTTTCTCTCTCCTTTTTCCAGAGAATAAGCTCTGAAGATCAGTTTCCCAGAAGATGAGGGCATTTGAGACCCAGCAAAACAATTGCTTCCTAAACAGATTTATAGCCTTCTCTCTTTTTAAGCCTCACCTTTCCTCCCACATGCAGAAGAGCCTGGCATCACCACGCCCTGTATTTCCAGGAGGTTCTGCATTGCAAAGTACATTGCATCTCCGCTTTCGCCGCTGCGGGCTTAAAAACGTAGTTGCCTCAATTCTGCTAACTCAGTTTCCACTCAGCCTTCAGGTACTTCCAGGCCTCTTCCTTTTTTATCTATTTATATTTTATTTTTTAATTTTTAGAGATCATTTTATTCAGCTGTGATTGACAGGTAAAGAACTATACATAGTTAATGCATGCGATTCAGTGAGTTTGGGGATGAGTATATACCTGGGAAACCATGACCAATGTCAAAGTCATACACGTCCATCACCTGCCAAGTTTCCTCCACTCTATGTATGTATGTATATGTGTGTATGTATGTGGGGTTCACCGCTCCACTGTTGCTATCTCTCTGGGCCTGGATAGTGGAGCAGGAACTCCACATATAACCTCTTTCCCTCCAAACAGGGAACCCGTGGACACGGGACAAGTGTGATGGATTGAGAGACACCTCAGGAGGTCTCTTAAACACACTGCTCTTTATTTTACAGCCTTTAAAAGTGCTGTGGCTTTAAAGTGTTTCACAGCTCTGCAGGTTAAGCGACACACAGCTCTACAGCTCGGACAGTCGCTTCCCTTGAAGGTGGCCGGCTCAGGTCGGCCTCTGGCACTGGTCAGGTAGCTGTCCCCCCCCACCGCCCCAGGCTTTCTGCCTCGGACACTCCTGGTATTTGCTTCTCTCCTTGGTGGTCATCCTCCAGTGTCTCTCTTGCAGTCTTCTGTCTCTGTCGTAGTCATGGTGGCAAGGCAAGAGAGAGAGCGACGAGACAGCTCTCCTTTTATATCTCTAGGGACCAATCAAAACTCCTGGCTTTGTTTGGAAGTGGCCAATCGTGAGCCTGATAATTGATAGGTGGGTAGGAGGCAGGGAGCAACCAATCATAGGCCTCCCCTTAGTGGCCAATAGGGTGATGGGATACAACCTATCAGAGAGCAAGGGTCTAAAGCGGGCCATGTGCCGGGTGGGGCCATTTTGGCCGTGCAGTCTCAGACCTCGTGGACTCAAGCCCGCTGTGCCACAGCGAGTCACACAGGGGTATTGAATGCCCCTCAGGCCTCAATACTGGCCAAGTATGCCTCAAGCCGTTTCTCTGTCTCTTTGCACCCCACATTTATCCCTACATATTTAGTTATTTATTTTTACAGTAAAAACACTAAACATAAACTACCCTCTTAGAAAATTTTAGATATACAATATAGTATTGATGGCTCTAGGTACTGTGCTGTATAGGAGATCTCCAGAACTTATTTATTTTGCATACTTGAAGTTTTGTACCCTCTCCCCATCACCTTCTCTCCCAACCCCTGGGAATCACTGTTCTACTCTACCTCTAAGCGTTTGACTATTTTGTTGTTAGGTGCCGTCGAGTCGAGTCCGACTCATAGCGACCCTCACAGGGTTTTCAATGGCTGACTGTTTTTTGGGATTGCCTCAGGAGTGGACTGCCAAATTCTTCTCCCATTTTTGTGGTGCTGGGAATCGAACTTGGGACCTCAGAGACTGCAGAGCGGTGCTCTACCAACTGAGCTAAATCCCAGCCTCCTTGACTATTTAGATTCCACCTATGAATAAGAGCACAGAGTGCTTTTTTTCTTTTTATGTTTGCCTTATTTCACTTAATATAATGTCCTCCAGTTCCTCCAGTTCTATCCATGTTGTTGTAAATGATAGAATTTCCTTCTTTTTTCTGGCTATATAACATTCCATTGTATGTGTATACTCATTTTTTAAAATTCTTTGATTGATGTACATTTAAGTTGTTTCCATAACTTGGCAATGTTTCTATACTTTTAAAATGCTCACTGCCATCTTAATAGATTTCTTGAGATACCAGAGTTAAGCAAATGTTTTCAGTCTGTTTTCTTTAGCCAGAAATTGGTCTTATTTTTTAAAGCCTCCTCCTTTTAGCAGTTTTTCAATAGAAGTTGGATATAAGACAATTTATGACTTTTTTCCTCAATAGTTTCTTCCTTAAATTTGTATTTTTCCTTGGTATTTTCAGAGTGATATGCCCCTTTCTAGGGTAAATATACACTTGGGCAGTTATACTGTTAAACATTGCACTGTTAAATCATGGTAGGCATGTTAAACCGTGCACTCAGTATAGATGCCATATTTTTCTTATAAATATGAATGACCTGACCAATTTGCTGACTTTTGTGCTGTCCTTGAATGACTTGGACTTTTTTGTTTTGGTTTGGTTTGGTTTTTTTGCGACAGGATCTCACTCTGTAGCCCAGGTTGGCCTTGAGCTCATGGTCCCCCTGCCTCAGCTTCCCAAGGGCTAGGATTACTTACAGATGTGTGCCACCACAGCCAGCTTGACTTGGACTTTTGACTTAGCTGACTGGAAAGAGAATCTTCCTCTCAATGGGTGAAAGTGCATTGGAAGGCCTTTTATGGTTTCTGCTAGGTGAGAAGCTACCTAGCAGGTAAGTTCAGAGGGACTGAACTTTCTTTTGACCTCCAGCAGAAATTTTTCTGATGTTTCATCAATGCACTGATCACCAGGCATGAAAAATGAAGGAGTGAAGAGATCATAGACTTTTACAAATGAGAGGGGCAAATCCGGGGAGGTAAGCATCACACTGTAAGTGACCTGTGTTCTGCTGGGGCCCTTCCAGTTGAAATGGCTTTCCTATCCTCCAGAACTTGGCTCAGGAATCATCTTTCAGGCAGTCTTTCTTTACCTCTAGCCCCCTCCCTTGTAGGTTAATTTGGGGATCTTTGCTAGATGCCCCCAAAATGACCTGTACACCTTTGTACAACAACTTGTCCCCCAAAACAACTTCATCATTAATGAGAGCATCCTCTTTTTGTAAACAATGTGAAAAATTCTTATGCTTAGTCTCCTTTCAAATTTAACAGTCCTTCTATGATAACATCCTCCTTTCAGACAGTTATATTACTCTGTAGTTGGCAAGCCTGTAGCTTGCCTTAAATAAAGCTAAGTTTTCCAGACCTGATGATACATTATAATCGCTTTGATAGTTTTCAAGCCTCTGTAGCCATATGTTTCCGTATTAGTATGGGCTAGTCTGGGCTAGGATTTAGCTCAGTTGGTAGAGCACTGCACTGCAGTCTCTGAGGTCCTGAGTTCAATTCCCAGCACCCCCAAAATGGGAGAAGGGCCTGGCAATCTACTCCCAAGGCAATCCCAAAATAGTCAACCATTGAAAACCCTATGAGGGTCGCTATGAGTCGGATACTATGACTATGAGTCGGATACCAACTCGATGGCACACAACAACAACATGGACCAGTCTACAAATGTCAGTTTTCAATCATTTTTTATTTGCAGAGATCCCGTCCTCAGATTCCATAAGCAGGATCAGGTAATCATAACTGTCTCTGTCCTGACCCTGTTCACCCTTCATTCTAGAGTTTTCGGGAGAGCTGGGCAAGATGATGTTCATGCATACACTTTGCCCACAAGAATGTTTTATTTTTGCAACCCATTCTATTATTTATAGACTAGCATAAGGCTCCTACCTTCCATGGAAACGCAGGGATTGGGACGCCCGCCTCCTTTGTCAATGAAATTTCAAAGAGGTGGCTCCCAGGACCTTGAGAAAGATATTCTTGGGTTGTAAAGCTGGCAAGAAGCCTTTAAAAAGATTTACATACATCTCAAAGGGGTAGAGAAGGAACTTAAAAGGACAAGTTTTCTAAAGTAAATCTTCTAAGAAAAGAGGCCAGGGCCCTACCAGAGGAGGAAGCTCGCCTCAGGTTTAGCCAAGCTGAGGGGAACGTTAACCCCAGCCTCCGTACCTTGTTCTCTGAGACACAGTGAAGATGTCATTAATAACTCACATCCTTGAAGCGCAGCCAGAGTGCTCCTTGGAAACAAGGATGGTTAGACTGTGTCTTACGTATTTTGAACACGTCAGGAGGGACCAATCCTGAGGAGCACAGCATGTTTGGGAGAGTGGCCAGTCAATGAAAGAAAGGACTTCCCTCAAGTATGTGGATTGACGCAGTGTCTGCAACAATGGGCTTAAATGGAAAAAAGATCGTGTGCCTGGCACAGAGTTGGGAAATGTTTTGTTCTGTTGTCTATGTGGTTGCTAAGAGTAAGACCCAACTCAAAGGCACCTAACACCACCACCACCAATACACCGCAGTTGCTACCTTGCCCCTTGTCTGCCTACAGCTTGGTTCAGCCTTGCAAGACAGCCATCTTGGCAAGTGTGTTGGTGCCCTGAACCACTTCGGGGGCTGCAGTGACCCAAGTCTAGGAGCTCAGGACTGAAGATGAGAAAGCACAGCTGCTCCTTGCTCTGGCGCTGGGTGCTAGCTGGACACCTGCTTCGCATCAGGGCAGAAGGGAGACACTCAGACGGTCTTCCGTTCAGAGCTATTGACCAAAGGTGCTGGACTGAAGTGAGGACCAAGGCCCTGAGGGGGGACTCTCAGTCCCACCACAGACCTCACCTGGGCTCGCCACCAGAGCCTCATCCCAGGGGAATCTCTGCAGGACAGCCGAGGCCTGGGGACTTTGTCAGCTTCCCCTTTCAGCTCCGTTCTGTCCCTCGCATCCCTGCTTCCACACCCTGCTGCCTCTGGCACCTTCTCCTTTGGGTCCCTGGGGAAGTTTCTCCTCCTGACCCAGAGACATCCTCACCTAGGGGGATTTGCCAATGGGCAGGTGAGAGAGACTCTCCTTGGCTGGGGCAGGGAAGCAGGAAGTCGAAAGGGACCTGGGAGGGGGAAGTAAAGCAGCCAGTTTGGGTTGTGCCTGGGGGTACCCCTGGAGAGAGGAAATGAAGGCACTGGACACATTTTGATCAAGTTCCCTCAAAGTATTGTCAGATCCCTAAAAGCAAACCTGTCTGTGGGGATTTTGTTGTTGTTGTTAGGTGCCATGGAGTCAGTGTCCAGCTCATAGGGACCCTATGTACAATAGGAGAAACACTATTGTCAGTGCTTCTCTGCTGTTCATAAGGTTTTCAATGGCGGGTTGATTTTTGGGAGTGGGTTGCCAGGCCGGTCTCCCAAGCCTACAGCACCTGGTGTTCCCAGGCAGTCTCCCATCCAGGTACTAACCAGGCCCAATCCTGCTTAGCTTCTGAGATCTGATGGGATCGGATGCCACAGGGCCACGGCTGCAGGTATGGAGATTTTAGGAAGGATTAAAATCGAACTGTCTCCTCTGTCATCAGGAGAGTGACACCAGTGACTCTCCTGGTTTCTGAAGGGTGGGAGCAGAGGGTGTCAGAGCTAAAGCCCCCTTTCCTGGGCCACAGTTGCTTGGCCCTTTCACCTGGGTCTGGTACTCTTTCTTTACCAGCTTTGGAACCATTTTTCACATAAAAGGACAAGGGAGTGATAAATACTTTTTAGAAAGAAACAATAAAACAAATGAAAACCCCAAATACCTTCTCTCTCTGAGGGACAATGGATCCAAATTACCCAAGGACTGGGAGGTGGGCAACCAAACGGGGAACCCTAAATCTTGGTGTTGGAAAACTTGGGTTTTCACCCTTACCTTATCTGTTTTCTAGCTGGGTAGACTTAGAAAAGTTATTGAACACAGCAGGGCTTGGTGGTACATACCTGTGATCCCAGCAACTCAGGAGGCTAAATCAGGAGGATTGAGAGTTTGAGGCCAGAGGCAGCCTGTGCAATTTAGCGAAGTCCTGACTCAAAAAATAAAAAAGGGAGCTGAACATATTTGATTAAAACACACACCTTGGTACCCACTGAAGTCAAGAAATGGATCACTGGCAACAGAGTCCCTGAGCCCCTGGTTCTCTTTCCCAGTTACTCCTCTAATCCCCACAATTTAGGAGGCAGAGACAGCAAGATGGCAGGTTTGAGGCCAGAGGCAACCTATGTAACTTAGTACACCTTGTCTCAAGATAAAAAATAAAAAATGGGTTGGGGGTGCAGCTGAGTGGTAGAGTGCTTGCAAAGTATGTGTAAGGCCCTAGGTTCAACCTCCAACTACTGCCCCCCCAAAAGATGGGGGGCTGTGGGTTCAGCTCAATGGTGGAGCACTTGCCTAGCATGTGTGAGATCCTGAGTTCAACTCCCAGTACTGGGAAAAAAAAAAAAAAAAAGGTACTGAACTTTTCTGAGCTCTTCTTAAAATGCTGTTCTTTAAAAAGCTCTTCTTCTTACCCAACTCTGGGAGGGGTGCAAGCAATTACATTAGAAAATATACCTGTCAATCCTGGCAAGGTGCTGGCCGAGGATTACCACAGAAAGCACAGAATGCCCAGTAAAATTCAAATCTCAGACAAACATTTTTTTTTTCATATGTGTGTCCAAATATTACAAAAATTGGGTGTCCTGTATTTCTATTTGCTAAATCTAGCCACCCTACCCTGGCATACTACAGATGTTTGGTAAATGTTTCCTCATTTTGACTTCCTCATAAACTCACCTAAAAAGGCTTCAGACACTGCCTGATTTAAATGTTGCCACATTGTGGGTTGAAAGATGTAGAGATAAGAAAAGATTAGTCCAGCAAAACTGGCTATCACCTAACTCTTATTTCCATATGTAGAATTGCATTAAAAAAGTACTGAAAATCAGTGTCCTGCCTAGTTACTAATTCATCCTTTACGGAGTGCCTAGATAAATTATAGATCTTCCCTAAGTCCATTTTTATATGTTGTTGTTAGGTGCCGTTGAGTCGGTATCCGACTCATAGCGACCCTGTGTACAACAGGTGAACACACTATTGTCAGTGCTTCTCAGCTGTTCATAGGGTTTTCAATGGCTTACTGAATTTTGGGAGTGGGTTGCTGGGTCCATCTCCCAAGCCTACAGTACCTGCTGTTCCCAGGTGGTCTCCCATCCAAGTACTAGCCAGGCCTGACCCTGGTTAGCTTCCAAGATCTGATGGGATAGGATGCCACAGGGCTATGGCTGCAGGCTATTTTTATGTAGAAATTTAAAATTAAGGGCTAGAAGTATAGCTCAGTAGTAGAGCACTTATCTGGCATGCCTGGAGCCCTGGCTTCCATGCCCAGCACAGCAAAAAATAATAGTAATAACTAAACCATAAAATTGTGCTTATGGGAAGTTATTTATAGCATTGAAAAGTCTTCACAGCATAGTGTTAAGTGAGAAATGCAGGATAGAAAATTGTAGCTACATTATGATTTCTACTACATTAAAATGCATAGAAAAAAGTCTGGGAGGAAATATGGGAAAGTAACTGTGTGCCATTGAGTGTTTGGTTCATCTTTGCATTTTTATACTTTTCAATATCGAAAAACTTCTATAAAGAATTTATTGCTTTTAAAGCAATTTAAAAATTCTCTCTTAATTATGTTAAACTTATAATTTATCAGTTTGAAATTATGAATAAGATTCTTCTTTCTTTGTGTTAACTTGGGGTTGAAACAAGGGCCTTGAACATACTTTGCAAGCACTCTACCATTGGGTTGCACTTACAGCCCATTTTTTATTTTTTATCTTGAGTCAGGGTCTCGCTAAGTTATGCAGGCTGCCTCTGGCCTCAAGCTTGCAATCCTCCAGGCTGACTAGGATTATAGATATGCACCATTATTGCTGTCTTAAATTATGAGTAAAATTCTGACTGAAGTAAGCAAGTTGTAGAGAAACAAAATTTTAAATTCTTAAGAATGGACAAAACAGAAATTTAGATTGTAACAAAACCATACAATTGATCTTTAAAAATATTTGTTATGAAACAGGATGCAAACTGGAAAGCATATAAAACACTAATGTACAGCTGAACACATTTGATTAAAACGCACACCCTGGTACCCACTGGTCAAGAAATGGATCACTGGCAACAGAATTCCCAAGCACCTGGCTCTCTTTCCCAGTCACAATCTCTTCACTTTTTCTAGCTTAGTTTGTGTTATTTCCTTTTCCTTTCATTTCAGTTTTATCACCTAGATTGAATCCCTAAAAATATATAGATCGGTTTGGCTTATTTTTGAACTTGATATAAATAGAATCATCTGGTAAGTACATATGCTCCTTGACTCTTTTTTGGTACTTGGAGGTTGAACTCAGGGCCATGCACATACTTTGCAAGTGCTCTACCACTGAGTTGCATCCTCTGCCCATTTTTATCTTGAGACAGCGTCTCACTAAGTTACGCAGGCTGCATCTGGCCTTGAACTTGTGATCATCCTGCCTCCACCTCCCAAGTGGCTGGGACTACAGGTGTGTGTCACAGTGTACTGCTCCTTGACTTTTTGTTTTGTTTTATTTTGTTTTGTTTTGTTTTTGGTACTTGGAGGTAGAACTCAGGGCCTTGCCCATATTTTGCAAGTGCTCTACCACTGAGTTGCATCCTCAGCCCAGTTTTATATTGAGACAGCGTCTCACTAAGTTATGCAGGCTGCCTCTGGCCTTGAACTTGTGATCATCCTGCCTCCACTTCCCAAGTGGCTGGGATTGCAGGTGTGTGTCACAGTGTACTGCTCCTTGACTTTTTTTTTTTTTTTTTTTTTTTTTTTTTTTTTTTTTTTGCTACTTGGAAGTTGAACCTAGGGCCTTGCACTTACTTTCCAAATGCTCTACCACTAGGCTGCACCCCAATCCATTTTTTGCTTTTTATTTTGAGTCAGGGTCTCTCTAAATTATGCAGGCTGCCTCTGGCCTTGAACTTGCAATCTTCCTGGTTTTGCTTTGTGAGTCACTGGGATTACAGTCATGAGCCACTGGACCCCGTTTGCTCCTTGACTTATAATGGATTTAAGTCCAGATGAATACATTGTAAGTTGAAAATATCATGAGCTAAAAGACGCATTTAACACATCTAACCCTCATAGCTTAGCAACACAGTTCCCTGTAGAGTGTTGGTTGTTTATTCTGGTGCTCATATGGTTGACTGGTGGCTGCACCTGGCTGCCACTGCCCAGTATCTCAAGAGAATATCATACCACATATCGCTAGCTTGGGAAAAGGGCAAAGTTCAAAATTCCAAGCACCATTTCTACTGACTGTATCTATCACTTCACATCATTGTAAAATCAAAAAAAATTAAGATGAATCATCATAAGTCAAGGACTGTCTGTCTGTATTTGCCTGCCTGGTTGCTTTCCCCCAATATGCTTTAAAGATCCATTCTTATTACTTGGCACTGTAATAATAGTTTATTCAGTTTTGTTGCCATATTAGTATTCCAAGGTAGCACTACCATTTCTTTATGCCTCCTGTAGTGGTTGAGAATTTGGGTTGATCCCAGGGTTTGGCATTGGTCACTAATTTTGCCTATGTCTCCTAGTGCCCATATTGTTGCTGGAGTGGAGGATTTAGCTTCTGTGAACAGAACTTACTACGTACTAATGAGATTTACACCTATCCATGTACAAAAAGGGAATACTGATAAAGACCCTGGAGTTTGGGGATCAGAAGCTGTGGATCTTGTTGTCATAGTCTGGTTCCTATTCATGACAAACTCATATTTCAAAGGACTAACAATCCAGCAATTTTCTTAAATGTCAAACAAACCTGCTATTATTCTAAATGCATTAAAAATTCTTTTGAATGGCACAAATCAATCTTACAAGTCTTTTTATTTCAAATTAATAGCATTTAAATGTGAAGGTCTTTGCTTTGTGACTCACAAAAACATTCCAAATTAAGCAATTTTGCTTTTAAAACAGAATCAGAAATTTCTTTAAGCCAGAAAAATTTTTAGAGACACTGTTCAGTTCAACCTTTTTATTTCAGAAATCATGATTTCATAAATTCATAAATAAAGGAAAGCCATCGTGAGGTCAAATGTCTTTCCAAGGTCATATTAGGCTACCAAGTACAGAACTAGTACTTCTGACTTCCAACCTTGAATCTTATGAACATTTCCGCAAATATCCCATGGCTTTGAACTATGGCATGTGTAGGAGACGAAGAATGTAATTCTGCTATTGTTACCATCCTTCTAGGCATTTGTTAACATAGTCACTTAAGCATGAGCCCCCTGCTTGATTTTCCTGGATTCTCATATTTACAGCAGAGAGATGGCAAGATCACACTTAGGATGTGGTAATGGTGCAGTGGCCATGTTTCATAATATTTTGATCCATATGGCAACAGATGGTTGTAAATTGTTAAAATCTTAAAAGCCACACTTTCCATTTACCATAGCCATCTGTTCCTGGCGATAGAATGACAGGGTATAGAGACAGCCACTCTTCAGAAACTCCAGCCCTGTGATTCCAAAGGCCAGTCTGAGAGCTAGTACTGGTCTGGGATGACATCTTTTTTTTTTTTTTCTTGGTTTGTGGTAACATCAGGAAAAAAAAAAAAAAAAAAAGGATGAGTTAAGGAGTTTTTCATCAAGTTAGCTTGGTTCAATTTGAAAGGACCACTTTTAATGCTGAGATTTCTTTCCTTCCTTCCCCCTCCTGTCTCTGTCTCTGTCTCTGTCTCTGTCTCTCTCTTTGTGTTAAGGTGTCCTTTTAAAAACAGTGGGTTTGTGGGATTTATGTTTAAAAATGTTTTAGAGGGCAATGATTGGAACTTTTCCCACCATCATATCCTCCACCCCTTGTATAGTCCCTGACATACAACAGAAAATTAATAAATATTTGAATGAACAGTGAAATGTTAGACTGGCACTCCTGACCAGTGGTCCAAAACACCTAGAGTACAGGGTTGAAATATCCCTCCTAAATTTACATCTGCCCAGTACCCCAAGAAACAGGGTGTTTGCAGATACAATCAAAGTAAGATGTAGTCATGATGAGTTCAGGTGAGCCCTGGCCCAGTGAGGAGGATAACTTGGACAGAGAGAGCTGGGGAGAAGGCCATGTGATGATAGATCCCACTGGACAGAGATCGGGGTGATGCAGCCATAACCCAAGCAATGCTGGCAATTACCAAAAGCTAGGAAAGGCAAGGAGGACTCCTATCCGAGAGTCTTCCAAGAGAGGATGGCCCTGCTGTTGGCTTGTTTTGGAATCCTCGTCTTCATAATGGTGACGGAATACATTTCTGTTATTTTGAGCCACTTGGTTCACAGTACTTTGTTTCAGCAGCCCTAAAAGCTAATAAACAGAGGAGTCCAGGCCACTGGATGTGGCAGCAAGCAGAGAGGGAAGGGCAAGATTTCTGGGGTACTCATGGTGTTTCCTGTCATCTCTGTATTCTGGGACTAAAAGAACACTCAGCTGTTTCCTCGGGATGACTCTAAATAATGAGGAATCATTATCTGGAGGATACTTTTCTATTTTTCGCCGTGGACAAATCAGAGTACATGCTTTGCGGTGATGTAGGGAGGATATTTGTTAGATATGAGTCTTGATGGACAGAGGTATTAGGTGATTGGGACAGGTTAGAACTGAAAGTGTGTTTCTAAAAGGCTGGGTATAAATTAATTTTTTAAAACTAATGTATTTTGGCCAGTCTCTTAAAAAGCCCTTGTCCATGGGCTTTTCTTAAGCTTCTCTCCTTTTCTCTGAATGCCTGTGCCTAAACCTAGTGTTGGGGCTGGGATTTAGCTCAGTTGGTAGAGCACTGCGCTGCAGTCTCTGAGGACCCGAGTTCAATTCCCAGCACCGCAAAAATGGGAGAAGGGCCTGGCAATCCCGAAACAATCAGCCATTGAAAACCCTATGAGGGTCGCCATGAGTCGGATATTGACTCAACGGCACCTGACAACAACAACAAACCTAGTGTGTGTTGTCTCTTCTCTCTACTTAAAACACTCACTTTGTTTCACTCTGATTCATCCTGAAATTCCTTCCTGTGACTTGGCTAAGGACTCAACTTCACCTGAGCAGAGGTCACCAAGGCGGAAGCTCCTCAGGGTACTGGAGGTGGGGTGGGACAGTATCTCCTGCAGCTGCTGACATCTTTCTGATGGCCTGGATGGGGAAACAAGAGGTGAAGCACAGTTGATTCTCACGGAATGATGGTCTTCCGACCTTCAAACTTGGAGCTTCTCGTGCCCCTCTTACATCAGACAGATTGAGACTTTTGATCGCTGGACAGTCAGGGTCTACATCCCTGCTCATCCCAAAGCAGCTTCAGAAAATGGAACTTCGGCCTTTGGCAAAAAACATAACCCAAAAGCCAGAGTAATGGATTGAAGTCTCAGAGGGGAAAGTTGAGGCAGAACTTCAGGGAAAAATGAAGGGGACATGGGAAAGAATAGGAGTCCGTCACCCCCATTGGCTAAGAGCCAGGAAAACCTCACAAACAAGACTGTGGCCCATGTTACAGTCAAAATACATGGCTTGACTTCCTTGTTACCTGTGTATCATAAGAAGTCCTTTGATCCTTTTGACTTCTGCGTCTTATCAGTACTCCTTTCTTATCTGTAAACCTGTATAATGTACCTCACGGACCACTTTATGATCTCATCTACTAAAGTTCCCTAAGTCCTCTAAACAATGGAACTTCAAAAGCCACAGAAATCATATGTATAGTCATTGTTAAGACACACAGAAGTGAGACTTGCTCTTGAGAAGCCTGCCACCATGTCTTGGATCTTCTGTATCCCTTTCTCTGTGACTTCCCATGTTTAAATCCAGAGTATGTGCTACCTCTTATCTCTACTTAATAAACTCACTAACTTTTTTAAAAAAAATGTATTTTAAATTTATTGCTATTGTAGGAGAATTTAAAACAATTGTATGATGAATTCATTCATAAAGGAAAGAAAAAGTACTTGGGGAACAAATGTTTACATTCATACATAATTTGTATATCTAGATTTCTCTATTTGCTTAAAATAAGAACCATGTATACAAAAGAGAGTAGACTGATGGCTGACTTTAACTGAAGATTAACAACAACAACAACAACAACAAACAAAATGATGTCTTTATGATAGCTTCAATGGGGTTGTTGTTGTTAGGTGCCGTCAAGTCGGTATCCGACTCATAGCGACCCTCATAGGGTTTTCAATGGCTGATTGTTTCGGGATTGCCTTGGGAGTGGATTGCCAGGCCCTTCTCCCATTTTTGCGGTGCTGGGAATTGAACTTGGGACCTCAGAGACTGCAGTGCAGCGCCCTACCCACTGAGCTAAATCCCAGCCCAACAAAGATGTTGTTAGGTGCTGTCTAGTCATATCCAACTCATTTGTTGTTGTTAGGTGCTGTTGAGTCGGTATCCGACTCATAGTGACCCCCATTGGGTTTTCAATGGCTGAGTGTTTCAGGATTGCCTTGGGAGTGGACTGTCAGGCTCTTCTCCCACTTTTGTGGTGCTGGGAATTGAACTTGGGACCTCAGAGACTGCAGCGCAGTGCTCTACCAACTGAGCTAAATCCCAGCCCCCCCAAAAATGAGCTTGCTTAACTATGTTGTTGTTGTTGTTAGGTGCCGTCGAGTCGGTATCCGACTCATAGCGACCCTCTGTACAACAGGGGAAACACTATTGTCAGTGCTTCTCTGCTGTTCATAGGGTTTTCAATGGCAGATTGATTTTTGGGAGGGGGTTGCCAGGTCCTTCTCCCAAGCCTACAGCTTCTGGTGTTCCCAGGCCGTCTCCCATCCAG